>CAUYRH010130032.1:0-33768 GCA_963574655.1 Perodicticus potto | reverse complement strand
ATGGAATTGAGGCCTAGGAAATTCACATGTAATTGACCTAGGCATCGGAAATGGAGGTTCCGTCTTTAGTCATAAGTGTAAACTGAAGGAGACACCAAGGTGCAGGTGTCTCCTCGGCAGTTGTCTGGCCTTTGTGGCTATCGGAGCCTCCGGTGGGGGGGTTGGAGGTCCCCCTCCTTGCCTATCATAAAGCCTGCTGGTTCCTCAGCCGCGCTGCCATCGCACCGACACCGCCAAGGTGGAGGCAGCAGGTCTGCCAGCTCCGCTGAGCTGGTCGGGACGCCAAATGTCTTGTATCATTAACATCAAAACCAGCAACTATAGCTCAAAAGGAAAATTGCAGTCTAATCTTTATCACCGATAAAAATGTAAACACTTAACAGAATATTAGCAAATCAAATCCAGCAATTGATTTTAAATAGTATCTTATACTAGTGTTCATTTATTTCAAAAGTGCAAGGTTAATTTAATATTAAAACACATATTGTTGTAAATCACACTAACAGATTAAGAAAACATTTCCCAGTGGATACAAGCAAAACCTAGACAAAATTCAATACTGACTGGTCAACTAAAAATTAAAAAGCAAGCTAGAAATAGAAGAGAACTTCTTCACCTTAATAAAGAACGTTATCAAAATACAGCAAGCATTACATTTATTGATAATGTAATATAACATTTTACTTAAAGTAGAAATAATAAGGGTTCTTATTTTCCAAGTGCGTGATCTACTCAATGAAATAAGAAAGTGAAACATTCTGAAAATGATAGATGCCAGAAAAAATAAAAGCCATTATTCTTAGATTATTTTTTGTCTCCAAAGAAAAATCTAAATCATCTGCAAATTATTATTATTAACTAGATAATTGAGTAGCTTCTCTAAATATTTAATCTCACTACAAAAGTCAGTTTATTTCAATTTTATGAGGAAATGTGAAATGTAATTTTTATAATGGTAGAATTTACCACAACAATAAAAATTAGTATTTAAATTAAGTCTATGAAAAAGCGTGCTATGCTTTTGTTGCAAAAATATTAAATTACTATTGGAATGCTTAGAGGAAGAAACAAAATAAATGGAAAATTTATTTGATTGGGTCAAAGTTGTAACAATGCCAATTTTTTTTCAAATTAATAAAAAAAAGTCACAAAGCCACCGATAGTATTAACTGTTTTTTGTTGTTACCTTGCTGGAAATTTACAAAGAGATTCTAAACTGCGTATGAGCGGGCTAAAGATGAAGAAAAGTCAAGACCTTCTGGGCAAAGGAGAAAGAAGTGGTGAGGAAACGCTCTCTGATATCAAATTTATATTATTAAAACAACATGCTATTGACATAGGGATATATTAAAGATTGAGGCCAATTAATCAGAATGGAAAATTCATAAACAGAGATATATGTATATGAAAAAGTGATTGATACAAGGCAGAGCTGGCATTGCAGGTTGATGGAGATCGGACAGACTCAATAACTGCAGGAAAACTGGTCATCAGTGTAGGAAACAAGAAAATTAGATTCTGTCTCCCAGAATAAATAAGTTATTTTTAGATAAACTAAGGATCCAAACATAAAAGTTTAATTTTTTAACTTGATAAATATAGAGAATGCACAGTTAAAGAATGATAGAATTGGACTTCACTAAAAGCAAGTTTCTCATCATGAAAAGAAAACAAAACAAAAATTAAAATGTAAGCCTTGCTGAGAAAAGATATTTTTAGTGCACAGAGTCAACCGTATAAAGACAGCAGTGAATCACAAGGAAAGATTTTTAAAAATAAGTAGAATATGAGCAAAAGATTTGCGAAGACATTTGACAGAAACGGACACGTGAATGGCTAGTAAACATAGGCCATTATTTTCCAATGCCTTAGTCATCAGAAAAACACAAATTAAAAACTTACAAACATAACATTGACATCTACCAAATTGGCAAAAATTATCAAATTTTGTTGTGATCTCTTTTCTCAATCAAAATAAATGTAAACATTGTTGCCTAACATGGGCCATTTTGTTTTTAAGAAGGGTGACACTGAAAACACTTCAGATCTACAAAACCTGGCTCTAATTCTTACCCTCGTTGTATGCCCAAGAGAAGCTTGTATGCAAGAGACAGTTCCAAGGATGTTCAGAGCAGACTGCATGCAACATAAAATAATACAAATATTGCAAATATCTAAGGACTGAAGAATGGGTAAAAATAAGACTATTTTCAAACATTTATTTATTTAGTTTTTTTTTTTTTGCAGTTTTTGGCAGGGGCTGGGTTTGAACCCATCACCTCTGGCATATGGTGCTAGCGACCTACGCCTTTGAGCCACAGGCGCTGCCCTACTTCAAACATTTAATATATGTGACAATAAATAAAATTCAGATATACAATTAAATCTCAAAATATCTTTAAGAAAGTAAGTTGCAGATATATTAAAGCCATATTCTATTCATTAAAACTTCAAAAAGAGGTAAAATTAATTTGTACATGTAACATATATAAATGTTATAATTATGGAAGATAGCAAACTAATGGTAAACACAAAATACAGGATAGTGGTTACCTCGGTGGTAATAGGAAGGAGAATCAGATGGTGAAGAGAAATGAGTGATGGCAAAGGTCATTTTTAGTACTTGACTTCTGGAGCTGGATAGTGGGTATACTGGTTGGTATATTTACTATTAACCTTTAAACCATTAAAACTATTTCATAATGGAAATTACTGAGCGTTTGCAGGCCTGCGACTTAAACTCAGTAACTTCATTTGTTAAGGAGAGTGGCTAGTAATAAACTCTTGCTAGTTTCCTGGGTTTCCCTGGACGGCCATGGGATAATTATATTAATAAATATTATTCAAGCTATTCCTACATAAATCTTTCAAGTTATTCAGTATTTCTAGAGTGTTACTAGACTAGGACTGGTACTCCTTGAAACAGTAGCAGTTACTTTTAATACATTCCAAATTTCTATTAACATTTTCAAGTTATGGCAGTCAAGCCCTGAAGGGAAGAGCAGTCCTCCACCTCTGCTTAGGACAGACATGGAGACAGATACGTGTACAGGACAACCATGGTTCAGGAGGCATCCTTATCATTGCACTCACAGTAGTTCACCACCACAGGAGTGGAAGCATGCCAACAGACAGGAAACAATCACTGTCAGGAGTCTGGAATGTCCCAAAGTCCTGGATATCCAAACAGAAGCATGCCCAGATCCAGAATAGACTTTCATGCCGTCCCTATATTTCCTTTGGTTCAATATCCAGTAAATGAACTTCTTTTCTTTGAGTCCACCAACTGACAGTGCTTAATTTAGTATTACATGATCTAGGAACAAGGATTCTAGGCTGCATGTAAATATTGAAACAAACCCATCGCGATCTATTCTGCAAAAAGCCTTCCAGGAGTCTCTGAGTGAATCAGATCTATTTGGGTCTTTCCTGGCTGTTACCAGAACACTAAGAACCAAAATTGAATTTTGAAATAGAGGTCTTAGTTTTCTGCCATCTTTCTCTCCAAAATTATATTACTAAAATATTTTATTTTGTTGAAAATACAGACTCTCCTCCCACCCTACACACAGCCCTCTATAGCTTTGGGTGAGTCAATTACTCTCTCTGGATATACTTTTCATGTAAGTTGAATGAAGCAGTTGAACTACGATTCTCTATGTGTTCAATTCAATAGAAATCCTCCGATTTCAAAGGAAATGAATTCAAACTTTAATGTTGTTCTTGCTTTATTAGCAAACTAGTTTTCACTATAGTATATTCCTTGTATGATAAAAGTATTTGAAAAAATATATCATTTGTTTCCTTTATGAGACCTTTAACTAACATTAGCTCAAGCTACTTTTAATTTGCCCTTGAGATAGATTCACCTAAATGATACTTTCCATGCTAACCTCAACAGCCTGAACAGTATATTACTTTTTGAGTCACTGTCCTCCTTTTCATTTTCAATATTTTCTTATCCACATCTTTAAGAAAAGGCTTTTATAAAGCCACATTGAACACTGCTAGCCCTTTATTTTCTTTACTTTGGAAATTGTAAAGTATTACAGTTCAACTATTGGGCTCTAACTGTCTGCTCCAGGGACTTCACTTCCATCTGTATTCATTTTCGTTTATTCTCTCCAATTCTGGATTCTCTTTATTAAATGCCATGGATAGCCAACCTCAAAATCCATTATCTATTTTTCTGACAAAGGGAGCCTTCACATTTTGTCTTTACCAGTTGACTATAAAATCATTAGCAGTAATTCCAGGACATATGATCATGAAAGAGAGACGAGGAAGAGAAATCGAAGTTATGGCTCCACTGTCTTTAGAGATATTTTCTAGAAAACAAAAACATTAGCATTCATCAATTTCTTACCACTGGAATTGAGACAATCTTAATTTTAAAGGACAACATAAAGGAAATTTATATTTTTGCAAATGCAAATATGCTTAAGTGCACATTCTTTAAAATTTAAATTATTAATCTCCCAGAACATTATAGGCTAAGAACAACACCATATTCAAGACAAATGACTATTGCCATTTTATGTATAAACTAGTTCTCATAGCATGACTAACTCCCTTCTAATTTTAATGTTCCTAGGTAAGGAGTTTATGGCTTAAATGTCTTAATTTTTAGCTTAAATGGATGAGATGATAGGAGGAATTCCAGTATTTCAGAAATCTGAAGAAAAATAATAGACGCAATAGCAGCAGTAATGCTAACGGTGGAATAATAATAACAATGATTAAGTCCTTGCGATGTACTTGGAACTAGCACTCTCATACGCGCATTCCTTGTCTTGCTCCTCGTATGCGCATGCGTGCGCCCACGCCCGCGCACGCGCAAACACACACACACACACACACACACACACACACACACAAAGGATACGTGTTGTATTCTTATGTACCTCTCATAGGTAAGACAACTGAGGCTTGGAGGGATTTTGTACATTTCTCACACCACACAGTCAATTAATGGTGAATCTGTCTATTCCCTTAATCCTAAATTCTCACACTACAAAACAAACATTTAGTCAATCATCATCTGTCCTAGAACGCAAGCAAAGCAAATAAAAAGGGGACAGTATCTTGAAAGACAATGGTAGAAAATACTTAGATATAAAGTGAAAAGAATAATAAGATACGAATCTATGCAAAAAAATAGAAAAAAATTAAAGAAGGTGGTTAATTTTATTATTATTTTTTTACCATCTTGGGTAATGACATTCCTAAATAGCTTTTACCAGACAACCAGGGTGGCCATTACAGATATAAAATTTAATGATGCATAAGAGTTTTGATTAAATAGAATTCTATTACCATGGATCAACAAAGGAGACACTAGTATTTCTACAAACATGCAGATTTTTCTTGATACCTATCTCACACAAGCGTTCTTCCTGTGGTCTACAGAAAACCTTGGCTAAGGTTCCACTTAATGAATTTCTAGTTCTAAAATCCCTAATTCCCACTCTTGCCATAAGACACACTTTTCTTCTCAGCGCCACAATCCAATTTAGTTTCTATTCTGGTCCTCACCTAAAATAGATGGCAAAGGAAGCATTCAAGTAGTAAACAGATGAATCCAATGAAGAAGGAATTAAAAAAAGGGGTGACAGTAAGATCTTGATCAGAGCCAAATGTAAAGAAAAAATTAATAGCAGTGTTTTTATCAAAAAGTGGAAGCAAAACAGAAAAGTAGATGAAAACAGTTCTGAAAATAACGAATAATTTTTTTTAACAATATTATACCACCGGGGGATGAGTTAAGTGTCAGTAGTAAAAGACAGGATTTCTAGACATAAAGTACTTCACAACTGAGATAATGAGAATGAAAAGGAGAAAGACAAGGCATTGACCGATCTTTCTTAATAATCTTTATTTAGTAATAAGGATGAGTCTGTTCTAATGCGCAATGATATGACATAAACTTTCTACAACGGAAAAACAGGATGTGTGTTAACCCAGGAAGACCAGGAAAAAGTCGTCTTCCATTGATTTCCAGAGCTAGTGGGGGAACAGGATAGGAGGGAAACTTAAAAACTTCATTCCACAGAAACTTTAGTACATCCAGAGCCATCGTATAAGTAGAATCTTCTTAATATTTTCAGCAAAAATGTGATGAAATCTAAAGTTTAGCCCAATGTCCATGTAATGCCCATTTCCTATTTTAACCTGCAGTCTCCCTCGGGGAACAGTGGGATGCAAACTTGTGGTATCATTCGTGTTGTCTCAGGTTCTGCCCACTGAAAGAGAAAGACTGTTGGGTAGGATGTGAGATGGGTAGGAAAAAAGTTGGCTATAATATCAATGATAGAATCAGCATTTGGAACAGAAGTATAAAATCGCTATATTCATATTCTATTTACTAATTTGTTTAAAATAAGCGCACTTGTTTCTAAATGCAGCTATTGGTAAATAGGACAAACATGCAATTTTTAATAATTGAAATCTAGAAAGTGTGCTAGGTCTGTTTTTAGAACAGATCTCTGTATGGTGAATATTACAATAATCCTCGCACACAAAGACATTTATTACAAAACAGAATTAGGGTGGAACTGAATTTTCTTCCTCTCCTTTTCCTTCCCTCACTGTTCCTCCTCCTCCTCTTCTTTACTAAATACTTAAATTAATTGTAAACTAACATCTATTATCTTCTCTCTCCACCTATAAAATTATTTTAAAACAAAGTCTGAAGCATATTTTAGAAAGTGAAAGAATATTTACATAAAGTTACAGCTCTGGGCTTCATTCTTTTCGTGCTTCTATATCTAATGCTCAGCTTCCTATCATGCAAGCACAGCCTAATACACAAATAGGCTCCACTCAGAAGGATACATATATTTATTTTTAATTTTATTATTGAAGAATTTAATTGGCAAGTAAAACTCTTGTAAGAATAGATACTAAGATTGTGATGCTGTAATTTGATTCAAGAGATGAAAATTTGGCCCTTTACAGTTTGTGCTTTGGGACATTTTAAAAATTCCTTTTTTTTTAAATTTCAGATTTATGTGAGGGCACATAGGTTTCATCGTTTGCATGTATAAGGTAAAGTTCGAGGTGTAGTTGTGTCCTTTACCTAGGTGTGTGCTGTACACCTGTGCATTGTACCCTTGGGTGGGAACTTAACCAAACCCCTTCTCATCCTCGCCCCTTACTGAATCTAATTGAGTTTTTCCCTCATGTGGGCCTGTAGTCAGTTATTCACCTAGGAATTTCAAATTAGTATTGAGTACAGTTTTTCCATTCTTGTAATACTTTACTTCGGAGAAAGGTCTCCAAATCTAGAAGGATAAATTTACATCAAGGTTGTCTTCTTTTCGTGTATATTTAGAGTAAGTTCTTAATCTTAAACATTACATAAATAGAAGAGATTTAATTAAAAACTTGAAGAAGTGTGTTACTGTTAATTGAATTCTTGCTACAGTTACCAGTGCACACCAATGTTAATAAAACTCCAGTTCAAAGCGGATGCGTTTGGGGAATTGAGAAAACCTA
Source organism: Perodicticus potto (assembly GCA_963574655.1). Taxonomy (NCBI): domain Eukaryota; kingdom Metazoa; phylum Chordata; class Mammalia; order Primates; family Lorisidae; genus Perodicticus; species Perodicticus potto. Next base: position 26,271 of record CAUYRH010130032.1, on the reverse strand, counting down.
TTTATTTCCTCACCTGAGATGCCAAGATAATCTTCTCAGTAAAACAGAGAACCCAATTCGGAGAGTTCTCATTTGTTAACTTTTGGGCAAGCTTGCACAAAGGGCTTGGGATTCAGAGCAAAACAAAAAAGTTCAAAGGCCATTAAACAAGACCAAGCGAGTGAGAACGGGCAATGCTTCTTTGCGCGTGACAGCCTTTCACCTGTGGAGCTGATAATGCACCTGCTCGCCTCTCTGCAGCTGGGCTCGCTCCCGCCTCTCGCGGGCCGTCCCTTCCCCCACCCGCTGAGCTTCCCGTTTGGTAGCTCTCGGTATTACCCAGCTATAAATTACCCGAGAGCTTAGAGACAATCAGGTCAGCACCGCGCTCACAAGGGAAAAGCTTCTTACTTCGGAGCAGAAATGTTCAGCTGGGAAGGGAGGAAGCCGGGAGAGCACCTAAGCTGTAGTCCTCCGTGCACTGGGGAGGGGTGGGGAGCGATGGGGGAGGGAGCTAACAACAGCAACAACAAAAAACATCCTTCACGGCGCCGCGCTCGAACCGAGTCTACAAACTTAGGGCGCTGCAGGGGGAACTCCCAGGGCGCTCTCGCTGCCTGGCAGCGGCGCTGCGGGGTGGAGTCCGCTCCCCGCCCCGCCTATGGGACCCAGCTGCCCTGCATCCCTGGTCCACCGCATCCTTCCGGAGAAGTCTCCCGGCGTCTAGCTCGGATGATCCAACCCCGAGTCCGGCAAATTAGTATTATTAGCCTCAGACAGCCTGGAGGACCCGCTCCCTGCGGCTCGGCCTGGGGACAGTCGTGGGAATCCTTTCGCATCCCCACCCTGCCCTGCTTTCACAACTCCGCCGGGTCAAACGGCCAAAGACAAACTTCTGCCTCTCCCTTCCCCGCTCCCACCTTTTCAAAAATCCACAACTGACGATCGCACACACCCCGAAACTCCTAGGGCGCTGTTGCGGTCTGGGCATGCTCAGTAACGGGGCAGGTTTTGATTGAAAGTAAAAAAAACAAAAAACAAAAAACCTTTGTATTATGCTCTCTCCTCTGTGCATATGGCTTGCTGAGCAGGTTGCGGGGCACCCCCGACCCACTCGAGGGGGGTCAGATGCCCTCGACTGTGTCTCCTTGGAATCGCCCCCTCCCCCAGCCTCCCAGCCCCCAGCCTCGGGTCCCCGTCCGCCTTGGGGAGTCGGAGACACTAACAGAACTGGGATGGGCGCTGCTGGCTGAGCGGATCCACCTATTATCGGCGCGCTGGGATTGGCTGCTCGGCGCAGCGAACCTGCGGGGGAGCCAATCAGGCTGCGGGGCTGGGAGCTGCTGGGCGGCCGCCTCCTCGCTGGAGGGATTCCTGGGGCCGCTGCAGTGTGGGGCCGCTCTCCGCCGAGTCCTGCCCCGGCGTCTCTCCTCCTGCTCCGGCGGCCGCGGCACTTCGCACAGCAACTTGCGGCTGCACCCCGGGCGCGCCCCCGGGGTGGTGCTCGGCTGAGAGAGGGGCTCTCCGCCCCGAAGGGGTGTGCAGGGCGGGGGCGGCCAGCTGGGACCGGCTGGTGGCCCCGGGAAGCCTCCCACACACCCACACCCACACACCCCTTTTGTGCTGCAGCGAACTCGGAGCCGCGCGCGGGGACCCGGACCCGCGCCGCCCCGCGCCGCCCTCTCCAGGTAAGGCGGCGGGGCCCCCCGGGCTGGGGGGCTGTGCGCTGGGAGCCTTCCGAAGGATTTCTCTTCCCGGTGCACTGGGGTTATGGGGGTGGGAGTCTGAGACGTCAGGGGGGCTCCCCGGGTGGCCTATTGTGAGAAATGGGGGACCACTTGTGCATCTCTGGGAAAGCACCTGGCGCGGCGGGCGCCCGCGGTTCCCAGCCGGAGTTGGTGCTGGGCATCCCCATCTTCTAGCTTCCTCTCTCCTCTCCTCTCTCCTCCGACCTCCACCCTTCTCCGTTCCCAATCTCTCGCTCTCTCCATCCTCCTTCCTCCCAGCCTAAGCACTCGATTGCCTTTCTTAGAGCAAAGAGGGGGAGTGAAGAAAGGAGAAAGATTTTTCTGGCGGGGGGCAGGGGCAAGATAGAATACAACCTCTGAGAAAATTGGAGTGCAGAAAGCAATTAATCTGGATAAAGAATTAGACTGAATAAAGGGAGTAGTCCAGCCATCCAGCTCGGGCTGTCAGAGAGAGGGAGCCCCAAGTTTGACTTGATTCTCTCCTTGCGATAGGCACTGTCTCTCACTTGTTTCGTTCAAATGGATCAAAAATAAACGACAATCCAGCCCACTTTCAAGTGCCTAATCGCTGTAGCTTTCAAGTGCCAACCATCTGACTTTTCCTGTTTCCATCTGTCCTGGGGTGCTGACAGTTCGGGGTTGCACATCAGTGTTCATGGCAGAACTTTGAGCAGTTTCTTGAGTATAGAAGAAAAAAAACGTTAAAAATAGATCATTACTTTCCCGAGGCTCCCTGGCATGGCCTCTCTGTTGAGGGACAAAAGGAAAAAAAAAGTAAAGTTTGAAAACATTCATAAGTGTTTTGAAGGTGTTATTAGGAGGCTTGGATTTCTATTTAGAGCAAGCTAATCTTTTAGTTACCTTGTGTATCTGTCCAGACTCACTTTCTCCAATGTTAACCCTTTGGTGGAATAAAACGGTTTAACTTTTATGTTAAAGCTACATCTGTGCATGAATTTTCATTTTATCCGACCTTTCCACTATCTACCTGCATCTTACTGTATGCACATCACATTCATGTCTTGCCTTTTTTTTCTTTTAATCTGAGAGTATTTAAGGGATGTAAACATGGTGTTTATACAATTTCAGAGCTCCCTTCAGAAGGCACATGGACACTCAGTTGCCAAGACCCTTCCTGTACTAGAATAAAGTTTAGGAAGTTAAGTGTAGAAAGCCTCAAATTAAAAAAAAAAAATTAAAGGAAAAACACTTTTGTTCTCATGTCTTTTTAAAAGAAAGAGAAAGATATCCAGACACCAGTGTGTCCCTGGCTGCCTACACAATAGGTCAAGTAAATGGTACTTGTTGGACAGAGCCTTGGGAATATTGACAGCAGTTTGAGCAATCTCTGATTCCACCCTTGGTGATGCAAGCTTTCTTTTCTTATTATTCATCAGGCACAGTTAAGTGATAGTACTGTCAGATGGGAAGAGGTGTAGAGAAGTGCCCACTTAGATGTAATGGGAAAACATTCCAAGTGGGTTTTACATAAGCACAGAGAAGCCAGCAGATGTTGGTATCCAGATAAATCCTTTCTTTTGAATTATCACGGGAAATGCCAAATCGTATTTTTTTTTTCTAGCTAACCACTTAGTATAAGAAAAAGGAATCTTTTTTTTTAACTCTACCTGGCCTTCCACACTTAATTGTGTGCCTCTGAAAGTCTTTTTTCACCACATATCTTTTAATGTATAAGTTTATACACCAACTTGGAGAACTGGTTTCATTTGCCATCATCATAATGTATAATATTTTCCACATCATTTTCCATTTGAGGCAATTATCTTTCCTACGTAAACAGAATTACCGAGTCAAAAAAAAAAAAAAGAAAAGGAAATCTTCTTTCGAAGGCTTTGACATTTAAATGACTTTTTATAGAACATAGTGTCTCTGTTGAAAGCTAACTCTAATTTTTAGAGGTGCCACCTTTTGGTTACAAGGACAAAAGGACAATTACTTAATTACCTCACGTTTTTGTACAACTGAATTAACAAGTTTCAACATGGAAAGATGCACAAAACGGAACTGTTTCCATGTGAGAAAATGAGATTTTGTCAGCTTGTTTCTTCACTGCCTTAGAAAAATGTGAAAATTTAGCCTGGGTTAGTGACATTTATCCTTATGATTCTTTACCAATGTTAATTATAATGATAACATGTAAAAAGATACAGAAGAGTAGTTTTTCACATATTTCTGAAAAGGTAAACCTTCAGAACTAATTCTAATATATTGTGAGTAGACTGAGGGGAGACTTAAATAATATCGCAAATTATTACTTTGTCATTCCACAAAATGTTCTAGTGTTACAATATTATACAATGTTTTCTTGTTTTGAAAGAATAGTTTAGTAAATCTTATTAATGTTTCAGAGTAAATAATGATAAATATATTTTAAGATATTTTGATCAGAACTGGCTATTACCACTTTAAGAGGATATGATACTAATTTTGTAAAAATAACACATGGAAAAGAGTTGTTGTTGAGTAGTTCTGAACTTCATTTCATAATAGAAAATATTAGTTATTCTGTCTGGTCAAATTATCAGGTAGTTCTAATCAAGCAATATGAAAATACATGACATGGTGCTTACATTATAAAATTTGCATATTAGATTTTGTGTTAACTGAAAATAAAACTAGAAAATAGTAGCTTGTCTTGATTATATGCAAAAGGAGCTTGAAGATTAATAAATAAAATGCAGAATCTATTAGAAATCCGAAAGTTAATATGAGCTTCCTGTTAGTTTAGTAACACCATGGACATAAGATCAATTCATCACTTTTGATGTCAGCATATTAAATGAATTTTGAGTAAATTCCCTAAACAGCAGATTAGAGGTGTCTAATCTTAAAGAACTCACACTTGACATAGACAATAGTATAAGCCTGAATACAATTCTTACATTTTCCAGTTTGTGCAACAGCTGGGAAGGGATATCATTAATTCCAATTGAAACCTAATATTTATTTTCTTAATGGTGATGATTCAATGAGGGGGGAAATAAAAAATAAAAGTTTGATTATATAATGGAGCAAATTTTGGTTTAAGATTACAGAAAATCCATACTAAAGTTAGACTTTCTGCCATAGTATAATGTAGGTATGGGTCTTAAAAGCATTTTGCTAAAATATATTTTTTTAATTAAATATCTGATCTACTTGTAATTTTAAAATATTTTTAAATTATTTACTTATCATGAATATATCTCGACTATAAGTTTAACGTATAAGAGATACATTTTAGCTGCATTTATTTAACATTGAAATTGACTGAAGTCTTTTAAATAGGGATAAAGCATATCGAAAACTAAATAAATAATTTTAATTAGGAATGAAGGAAAAACATACATATATATGTATGCATATGTGTGTATATGTATATATACATTACATACACACATATATATTATAAAATTAGGTAATTTTTGTATTTTCCAAAAGGATTAGAAACTAATGGAAAGTTGGATATAATCTGTTGCAAGTAGGGGATGTTAACATAAAAAGTATCCCTCAAAGAAAGGTAACAGTGTCTTGGGAATGCTTTTAATGACTGTTTGAAAATCTAGAAATACCCACAGATGGATAATATTAATCTCGGGAGATCCTTCCCTTTATCTGGCTGTTGTATGACTTTGGGAAAAAGTGGTTTCTGCAAGTATTATGACTGAAAAAATTCTCAATACAAGATGATGTGCTTCTATATGCAGGAAACAAATAAGTTAAAATCATTTTTGCATGATTTGGACTTGATGGCTGATAAAGCTTCTGTCTTTCTAAGACTTTGTCAGCAGATGTTTCTCTCAGCATTTGTATCATAGTAAACTTGTTCTTAATCTTTTATATTATTGTACGGCATGATTATTATTGCATTTTCCAGAAAGGGATGTGAATTGATATCTTATCATTTAAAGCCTCAAGAAATGATGATATTTTTTTCATAATATTTTTGTAAACTTGATTCAAAATTCTCCATTAAGTGTGTCCATTTTGTAAGCAGAAATTTCATCTCCCTAATCTAGAAAAAATAGTGTTTGTTAAAAAGTTTCTTGGTCATTTTTAAGCGCATTCTTAAAGAGCTACTTTTATGTGGACTATAAGATAAACTGTGGTAGTCATGCATTTGAACATTACTCCACCTATGTGTATTATCAATAGGAAATAAACATAATTTATATTATATGGACAATATATGTTACCCATTACAAGTAAGAGAGCGCAGGTCATCCTTCCTGTCTATATATATGAATAAAACTTCAACTTTTGCCATTTCACTAAAAGAAAACTTTTGTGTTAAAATACGTGAAATATATTGCTATACTGTAAAAATAGGGAACATAAGAGATGCTATTTCTGTAGTTTTAGATGTAATTTAAGAGAGCCTTTTGCAATGAAACTGAATTCTTAAACTACATCTAAGTTCAACTAACTTAAAAACAATATTTGAGCAAATTCTGAAAGAAATTAAAATGTAAACTAGAATAAAACAACACAGTTATGATAGCGTTAGAAATAAATTTTCATACCTCTTAGAGAGGCAAAACAGGTATTTTAAAGAACTATTTCTGTATTTTCTCTAATTTTTATATTTGAACCTCAAGTTCTAATTGTTTAGTTTCATCCTGGTTCTTTTTGAATTTCTGTTGTCCCTACAAATACACTGAATTCTTGGAAGGGATATTGCTGCACCGATTTCCACAATTTACCCGTAATGTAAATGAGAGGAGGTCAAAGTTCATCTTTTTTCTATTACGGGAATTTTGAAGATACAACAAAAACATCCTGGTCATTTCTGTAAACATCTCATATATGATATGTTTAATTATAATCATATTAATTATAAACATCAGGAGACATTTGTTAAAAACAAACTCTTGAAAATCATGAAGTGGATGAAAATTTAAAAATGCCTTCGCTTTCTTGGACGTTTGTACAAAATGAGAACTGGAAAATTTCCATGTCAAATAAGAACAGCCTTTACACTTGTATAAGAGCTGACAAAATGATTTATTTAGGATATAATTTCCTAAATTTCTTAACAGCCTGATGCACCAAATTTCATCCCAGGTACTAGATTACAACCATACTACAACTAATGCTGTACATAAGACATTTACCTAAGTGCCTCAGTCAGGATTTATTTTCTGATTAAAATATTAAGCTAATCGAATCTAAGTATGCTACTGAAAGTTGGTCTCATCTTGTCTCAGTGAACCTGCTTCTCTGTTTGTGAAACGTAGCTTCGTTAATAATTCTGAAGTGCTTAGAGTTTGGGTAATTATTTTTACTAAAGGGTATTCAATGAATAAGTGAAAGTACTTGTGTGTTATTTCCCATGACAGATAAAATGCACAGATGCATCCAAAAGCAAATACAATTGCAGAGTTTTTAAAGGTAAAACATTCTTACCCTGAAATTGCTTAAATGGGAAGAACTGTCTCATCCTTCTCCCTCACACTCCCTGAGAGCTGACGTCATTTCAGTTCCATGACCATGGAAGGGAAAACAGGCAAATCCACCTCAACCTCTGCTCAAAGTTCCCTTGCTGTGCCCTCCAGGGAACAGCCTCCTGTTTTACCTGAGGCTCATTTCCTCCCTGGGAAGCCTCCGTGACGTCACCCCATGCCTACTGTGGGGGAGAGCAGGTAATTGGATTTACTAATAGCTACTTCGAGATTCCTCGGCACATTTTCATCAACATAAAGGCAGAAGGACATGGCAAGACTCAATCAAAACATACAGCTGAGTCAAACTTATATTAACACAATTAAAATGTGATGTTGAATCTTATATAAGTTTTAGGATAATTTATAAATAGCTTTCTTTCACAGAATTTCTTTTGATTACTCACAAGTGATGCAAACAAAAGGGGAGGCTGTTAAACCATGAGTCAGTATAGCGTTTTTGTTACTTAATTAACACCACAGGATAAAACTGAAATAATTGTTAAAAAGAGTTTCAAATCGTACTTCCAAAATCCATCCGTGTCTTGTTATGGAGAACTGTAACCATGTACATACCCTCATCATCCCAGGTGTTTGAGATTTTACCTTTCTATGAAATCTCCGGCCGTCATTGTGAAATGTAACACGTGAACTTGCTTTTAGGATGATCTATTAATAATGAATTTTCAGACGTAATTGTAAGTGAGAGTTACTGAAAGTGTAAACGACGGGATAGCATCACAGCAGCTGGCTGTCCTACCTAAAATGTCAATTTAGAATTGTCTGCTGTCTCCCTGAGAAGGAGAATATTCTGTGGAAGACAAAGAAGAAGAGAGTAACGAGGATAATATAGAACCTTGTTTACCTCCCTTGAAAGAGGGAAACTGCCTACCTACCTGCTTATTTTTGAGGAAAAAAAATCATCTAGAATCATGTTTTTAGACAAATGGCTTCATGGCTTTTGAAGCAAGGACAAATGGCATAACAGTTTGTTAAGGTGTAGTTGAGCTCCACTAGCAATTAGATTTTGAGTTAGCAAGATTATGAAGAAGAAAAGTTAACACAATTTCTCAAGAGAAAGACAAGGTAGCAGAAATCTGTTTCTGACTTAGAGTGTCAGCCAGATCCTAGTTTACAAGGCTGGCTTCCTGCCTAATCCCTAGCATTTTCATCAGATTTGAAGAATGAATAAAGCCAACCTCTGGGCATCAGAGCGTATTTCTATAGTACTGGGACTTCTTCTATAAATAGAATAACATCACCATTCTAACGTAACCAACATCCAGAATCCAAGACCATGAGTTTTATCTTTAAATCTGCGTGTAAATAAACCAGTTCATGCTATGCCCTGTAACATTTGTATTTTTATCTGTCTTTCTACAGGAAATTTTTGTGTTGAAAGGTGAGTTAACAACATAGCATTACAAACAATCGGCTTATTTTTAATGGTTTTATTAAATTATAAAGTTAAATTCAAAAAGCCAAGTAATCACCAGGAGCTGTATCTCAACCTAATCATTCAAGAAAGTGACATTTCAAAAGGAAGTCCTTAAATTGACAAAACTGCATTGCTTTTAGATTGCTTTTTAAAAAAGGACTTGATACGCAAGTTTCAAATGACTTTTCTTTTTACTCCCTGGGGGAAACGAAGATGCTTTCTAAACCTATCCTAGTCAACAGAAGATGAATATTGATTATAGGAAGAGCTGATTCCTTTATGAAAAAGTCGAGGAAATAAGTTCTGTTATGCCTTTGAGAATCTGTTGTGCCATTTATATATAGAACACATAGCCACTTTTTTACTTGTTTTGACTGCTGGTCTTTTGACTGCTACTTGTGTACCAAAGCTGTGACTGCTTATTGCCTGAGTGGGAGACACTTGTTCAGTTCTCTAGCCATGAGAGTAACATAGGAAGTCCCTTTTATTGCCTTTCTTCCATTTTCTTTCTTTCTCTTCTCTTCCCTCCCTCCTCTCTCCTTCTTCCTTCCTTTCTTCATTTTTTCTTCTCTCTTTTCTTTCTTTTATATATATATATATATATATTTTTTTTTTTTTTTTTGCAGTTTTAGGCCAGGGCTGGGTTTGAACCCACCATCTCTGGTATATGGGGCCAGCGCCCTACTCCTTTGAGCCACAGGTGCCGCCCTCTTTTTTATATCTTAATTCTCTTCCTATAGAATTGCTAAATGAAGGTTTGGTGCTCTTACCTCATCATTATCGCCACCAGCTAAATTGATTTCTTTTCAACAACCAAGAAATGTATTTCTTAGTTTGTATACATTTTAGGTTCACTTCATAAAACTCGGTATAGATATAGATATATAAAGGGGCAACCTCTTAATTTGTTTGTGTAACTAGAACATTTTAATAGAATATGCCTTGATTTGAATGTTTTTTAAATCTTGCATGTAAAGCCTGACTTGCTGATATTTTCTAGACCAAATTGATGGCAGAATAATTATGTTTTAAAGTTCAAAAAACTGTCATAAACTATTTAGTATCCTTTCTGCTTTTCTGTTTTGCTCTGGCAATAATAGTAAGTCATGATTTCATGATAAGTGTATAGCGATGTATTTTATAAAAAACTCACATAGCCTTATTTGATCTGATAATTAAGAGATTCTCCATTTTACAGATGCAATAAGGAACACTTAGATATTATCTGCCTGCCATTATATACTTCTAAGGCCTTTTGTTTTTTTGCTGTTGAATCATAGTATCTTAGCACATAATTAAGAAAAATGTATGTTTTATAATTCTCTAAGTACGTAAGAGCTAGTTTGCCCTTGTTTATCACAAAAAAAATAAAAATCTAACATCATTGAGTACTGGCTATAGTCTTTATTCATTTCACTGAAAGAAAAGGAAAATTTAATATACTGCCATTTCTTCTGTGACTTTAATTTTGAAATAAATTAAGCTTGTGTTTCAACATTATTCAAGGAACACTTTTATGATTTATAAGAAAAATCGCTATGCCTGTACCCCTAAGCTCAGTTGGTTTGTAGTCATTACTATATCACATTTTATGTTAGATATGTCATATTAGTTGTTTTCTTATTTGCAAACTCCATATTTCTAAGCCATCACCTGGGGTGCAAAGAGATGTGATTGGAATCCTAAGTGATGTAACTTTACCACTACTTTTCCAATCTCATTACACATTATTCTCCTCCTTGGTACTCACATACACAACTAACTACTGTTCCCACACCTAAAAGTAATTAACTAACAAAGCTATTGGTGTTCTTTCTCTTCTACTCCAAAGTAGAGAGGTTTAAACATATGCTCTAATGAAACATATCCAAACCCCAGTTATTACCCAACCCTAATGTGAAGTCCATCAGCTGGTAGTTCTTTGTGTTATGAATCCAACAACAATTCATAGTCATAGCATTGCAAAGTGGATTAATGTGAGAATTTGTAACTGATCTGAAATTTAAAAACGTTAAGAAGTACCTCAACTAAAATTCTATAAAGAATTCAAAAGTATAGGGAACAGAGGGTAGATATTTATGGGAATTTTTTTAATGAACACAGGCAATATTTTTTTTCAGTACATGCAAAGCATTTTTCTGTGCAGTCTCAATGCTTCATCTAATTTAATAGTCCCAGTAACCCCTATGGGATTAATGCTCATTCATCCATAATTTTTGAAAGAGGAAGTTGTGGGAAAAGATTATTAACTAACTTGTCCAGGGTCGTATTATGTAGTAAGATGTGAAATCAAACCCAAGCTATCTATTTAACAGAGCCAGTGCTCAACCGTAGCAATTACATTAACCTTAAATTCATAAATGGCAGAAAAAAAGGAATACATGATGGCAAAGAGACCAATGTGACCAAAAGAGATTAAAGAGTCATAGTCAAATTTATCCACTTCATAATTTGGGTCAATATGGCCACCATGACCATATGTAAAAGCATGAAGCGTAGAGTCTTGTATACCTGGATGCAGACACCAATCCTGGAATGCTGAACTTCAATAAGATCTTTCACTGCTAAAAGTATGGTTTTCCCAGGAATAGAAATGCAAGAATATTTGCAAATTGTCTGTTACTCTGTTAGTAGATGGCAGATCTGACCAACCTTGCCCTATTTTTATTTATTTATTTATTTTCAGAAATTCTTTTATTTACAAAAATGCCACCTAACTCAAAATGACCTAAGTAAGGAAAGGGATTTTGAAGTTCAAATGACCATAAAGTGCAGGAACATTGTGGCTTTAGTTATAGGTGGAAAGAGGGAATCAAACCAGGTGATCAGGATCAGGCCTATCACACCACTACCTCTTAGCTGGATGTCTCCTTGTTTTTTATTTACAGTCAGGGTCTTTCTTAACTGTGATAAGAATGTTTATATCAGAAACCTCCATGTAAGGAGAATGTCTCCCTCCCCCCAAAAAAAATTTCTAAGCTCAGCTTGATTGGAATAACCTGGAATGTTTACTCTGAACCCTTCACTGTAAAGAGGCCTATGGAACTTAATTATCTGAACTTAGGCCTTGTCTCATCCTTGGATTTAACAGTTGGACAGAGAATCAGTGAACTATATGGAGAAAATTCTGCTACAGGAGGGAAAATTATTCAATTCAGGGCAGGCAAAAGCAACAAATTTTAGGTCATACTATGCAAGTACTGCCCTTCTGAGAGAATGGAAACTGGCCTTCATGCTAAAGGAGACTCGTGAAGAGTTCCTATTGTCCACGGTGCTAAGTCTTAGTTGACAGGACAGGAAGGGTCCAGGGAGCTCCGTGGGAGGGTCTGTGGTAGTTGGGGATTGGGAAGGAGTGTCTTTCAGAGGGCTTGAAGCAACAGTCATTTATGAACAAGAATGAAAGCATTCAATAATTTAACAACTAGCATGATTGAATCCATGGTGAAAAGGCAGAAACTGGCAGCTGTGTTGAGCGCCTTTTAACTCCAGTTGGGTCTTAGTCTTGTCTCTTTGGTTTCTCCTTTTTTTTTCTTGTAGTGGGTAGGCATTCATAGGATGTGAAGTGATCCAGTTCAGGGCAGCAAACTGAAGATATGTATTTAGGAATTTATCAAGTTTTACATTACAGTTGGCCTGAGTATATTATTTCTGAGTCTGCTACAGATTCACCTGAATAAATTTGTACAAACTACTATACATTTTCCCTTTGCTACACTCCAAACTGAAGTGGAAATATTTGGGCATAATATATTTTCTTCGGGGAGTACCGTGATGTGCCTCTCACCTGCCAGACACTGTTTAAATGGTGGGGATACAGAATAAACTCAGGAAATAAGTTCCCTTTTTTTAGGAAGCTTACATTCTAGGGAAGGCAACAGACCATTAAAAACAACATTAAAACATGGCTATAGTCATTTCAAATAGTATAAACTAGTAGATGAACAGCAATACACCCACACAAGACAAAACACAATTAAATTCAAGAAAAGGGAGAAGGGATTTGGTAAGTTCTCACCTACTGGACCCAATGTAGGGATATACGGCACACCTCCTGGGTGAAGGGCTCAACTACAACTTGGACATGACTTAGTAAGTGCAAACAATGCAACCTAATCGTGAATTTAAAAAATATATGTGTAAAAAAATGATAAAACAGGCTAACAAGTAAGAAAGACCAACATCATGGAGTGTGCTCAGCCAAACATATAAAAGTTGAGATTTAGAAGGAAAAGGACCCAACTCTGTAATGATTATAGGAAAGTCTTGTAACCAAAAGAGACAATCAGCGCAGAAACCACATAGAGGGAAATAGTTTGGTTTACTTAGGTGTGAAGACAGTGGTTTAATCAACTTTATTCTGCTTCAAAATTTTAATTAAAAAACCTGCAAACATCATTCAAGAATTTTTAAAAAATAATATAATTTTATGTGTATAGCCTTGCCATGATTTAAATATTTGATGATGTGTCCTTTGTGTGCAATATTTTTCCACTCTATGTTCATATGTTTACATTTTTTATGGTTGCAATCATACAATACGTACTAGTTCCACCTTGACTTTTAAAATGCATCTCAGAGGTCTCGTAGGTGTTTATTTTTATCCTCCATTTTTATCTTTAGAAGAGTAACTTCTTTTCTTTTATGGCTGTACATATAAATATATATACCCTAGACACTTTCTGAATATCTTCTGTTTGCTAAATCTTAAATCTTTTTTCCTTCCTCCTTCATTCCTAAGAAAATTATATATTTGGTCTATCCCCAATATTATAATTTTTTATGAATTTAGGTGAACCTCCTAGCTTTTTATTGCAGTAATGACTTTTTCAACATAATTTCCTTTTGAGTATATATTCGATGATATAGTCTACAAAACTCTAATTTAGATTTTGAAACAAAAATAAATGAACACAGAAAACATAATGAAAGGAATAGTTTTGTGTCGATTATCACTTAGACAACACAGGTCTTGGAGCATTAACCGGAAATTATTTTTCCTCTATCTAGTTTCATATCCTGATTTCAAGAACTCAATAACCCAAGTCTACCTAGGTCACTATATGATAGCAAACCAGGTGCTTCCAAAGGCATATTAACTTTGTGAGACTGCCGTGCCACTTAATCTGCTGCATCAGTAATGAAGTAATAATTAAAATGTCAATCTTAAATGGCCCTCTTTTACCCCTCAAGATTGTCTACAGATAATGGACTCTGATAGTAATGTGTTTTGAAAATGGAGTTTCTTTGCTAAACTACTCTGGTTCTTAAGCGATACGCTATATGTTTTCTTACTTGTGGTACCCAGGCTTTTCTGTGTCCTAAATATGTTATAGTACACATATGCATAATATACATATATACAAGGACATAGCATATTTTGATTTTTTTAATGCAACTGAGTCCTTCACCAAATGTTAGTTTTTTATGATTTTAGAACCATATCTTTATCATCTCTGACTCGCCAGTGTCTAACAGACATTAGAGATAATATTTTGAAAATATTTATTGAATGAATAAATTCAATAAGCTCGATATTTTCTAACATTTTTAACTGACATCTAAACTCAGCACATAGTCACACACATTTTCACACAATTTTAGCAAAAGGTCCACAAAATATTACTCATTATGAATTCTGATACTTCTCTTTATTTTTTTTCCTGTTTAATTGAAAAAAATGCTAGTCATGATCAACCAAGTTTATATTACAACCTACTAGTGAGTTAGCAAACTGTAGTTTTAAAGACACTTGCAAAAAGCATTACTAATTTTCAAAGATATAAATTCCTTTAATATATATGAGAATAATGTAATAGAATACAGGAACATGCAGTGACTTTTTAAAAGTATATTATCATCATGCTATACATGTCTGAAATTAAATAGAATTTCCATACTAAAATTATAATGCTATATTCACACATAGGTAATCTTGTGTGAACTTGTACCATATTTTCCCAAAGTCTACAATGAATCTGTCACCGATGATTTATTTGCCACTCTCAATCAAGCAGGTGCATGTTGGCATGATACCCTCTGAGAAACTTAGCTAATAGCTCTTAAGCAGCTCTTTTTCATTGAAATGGGGTCAATATATTGCACTCCTTTTTTAGTTATTGATGATCATTCTTGTAGAGTAAAGGAAGATACATAAATTAATAGGAGATTATTTATCTTGTTTTAAATTACTAAGTAGAGAAGTGTTATATGGAACAATGAAGATTGAGCGTAAAGACTGAGAGATTTGTATTCATATTAAGGAACAAACAAATAACCTAAAAACCTTCAATCTGCCACCAAATTTCTGATGTGGTGATTTTACTAAAGGATCTCTCTGGCACCTTTCGATCCTAACACATGAGGGTCTGTAATTGACCATGGTAATTTGCTGCAAGATTATTAGACATACGAGTGACCCACCATGTAAATGCTCCTTTTACTCCTTTCTGTTCTTTTGGGTATTCTCAGGATGGTGAATAAGGTGAGATGTCATATCTTCAATCTTCCAGTCATTTGTTAATCTCAAAAATACTTAAAGAACACAAACTTCCAGACATTATTACCCCCCGCCTCATGGAAGAATCAGTACTGTCCAGTTAAGAATGCAACCATAAGCAAGTCATGATATACTCAGATGTGAGCTGTGAAAAAGCGTATGACAGGATAGTCTGCAATGTGAAACCTCAGGCTCAGGGACCTGAACACCAAAGCTTTATTTCTCGCACATCCCCCCTCACATAACCATTGTGTATGTGTGTGGGGGGGGTAGGGTGAGAGGGTCCTTTGATACCCATAGTCATAGGGACCTAGAGTGATGAGCGCTGTAGTGTCTTATAACACGGTTCATCTCAACATAAGGCTTAAGTATTCATTGCAGTAGGGAGAAAAGCCTGGGAAAGTGTTTCACCAGCAATTATCTTGTCCCTGTAAGAGATATATGCAATTTCTGCTCACAGTACCCTTATCCAGACCCAGTCACCTGGCCCCTGATTATAAGGATATATGAAGTATAATACTCTCGCACCCCCACACACACACTTACCAGGCTTGGAAGGAGAAGGCGTGGTAAGTTCCCCCACAGATAAACTCCATCAAAAAAGTGCAGAGCTTCCTGAAAATACATGGGAGTGAATGAAAATGACAGAAACAGAGATGGCTTCAAATAAGAGGTGATACAGGAGATGTATTCTGAGGGACTTTGGTGCTATTATTATGTTAGGTGCTCAGTGCATTCATTAATAAAAGCTTTTCTTTTCTTTACCTAAATCTCAACATGATAGTGTGTTTGCCAGTGTTCCTGGAAAACTTGGAGGGTGAACTAAATCATCCATGTCTTACAGGATTCTTGACATGTAATTCAAGTGACTTTCAGAATCGACCAGAACCTTGCCTTGTACTTCTTCATTGTGATCTGTACTTTCCTTTACAGAATTTATCAGGGCTTATGATTTTACATTTATTTTGGTGATGATTTGATTAGTACATCTCCTCAACTGGATTTGAAGCTTCACAAGGACAGGAATGATTCATTTTCCCCATCAGTGTGGACCCGAAGCCCAGCGTATAATAACAATCACATTACACCCTTGCTTCAGCTCCTTGATTCTCCCGTTTCCATGGCTGGAATGTTCTTCTCCCATATCCCTGTTTACTTTCGCTCAAACTCTTCGTTTATCCGATATCAATGCATCATTCCCTGACCAATCCTCCCCCCCCACCATTGTATCCTTACTATTTATCAGTATCTGAATATAGTTATTAAAATTAATTTTTTATCTATTCATTTGCATATCACCTATAATCATTAGAATGTAAATTCCATGGAGAAGGAGATTTTTTTTTTACTTCATGCTTTTCCAATATCTAGAACAATGCATAGTTGTTGTTCCATAAATATTTGTTGAGTAAATGTATGGACTGTGAATTCTCTGTCTGTTAATTAGGAGAGCACGATGCATCTCACCCGATGAAAACATTAATTTACCAGTTTTAACACTTTGCACAGAGATGACAAGCTTATACTGTTAAGATGCAGGAGAGAATATTTTATTTGTAGACCAAGTTATAGTTTACAATAAGAAGACCATAATAACTAATTTGCCTATTATACCATAAAGAGAAGCTTAAAGTTTCTAGTGAAAGGGTTATATTATGGGAATGGTTTTCTGCATAGCTTTTTTTCTGTCATCAACTCCATCTTAACGAATTTCCTCCTAAAAATTTCTCATTTTGTGCTCTGATCTCACACTGATTGTTGTAAAAAAGGAAAAGCTCTCTTCCATCTGCTGCCTTCCAACTCATCTTTTTCGTTTTAACATAAGTCCGGTCAGGTTGTTGTACTGCATAGCATACTCATGCAGCTCCCCCAAATTAAAGTAAAATGGAAATATTAACAATCTATAAGGCCTGTTACGACCTACTATGATTGGCTCATTACATTTGATGCCCACAAACACTTCCCTCCTGTGCCTTCATGAATAGCTTCCACCCCCAACTAAATCCATTTTATAGAGCTCCCATAATTCCTCATTCAGTTTATATGTCTGTTCCTCAAAGACATTTTCCTCAACTCATCTTATTAGTTGAAAGCTTGTGAGACCCTCTCAGCCTACTTCGACCATTACTTTTATCTTATTGTTTGCAGATTATCATTACTATGGCCGCCTCCCTATTGGCTTTAACCTTCTAACTTTAAAGACTGTATTTTACCCTTCTTTATATTCCTATTAATTTATGGAGTGACTAACATATAATAGGTACTACCAAAGCTTGTTGAAGAAATAGAGAAAAAATATATTGATTTATGGGGGAAAACTTCTAAAATAAGCACAAAAATCAGGAAATTTCTACCTGTGTTTGTAAAGGTAATTTTTTTTTTCCCCTGTTGGGAAATATCTTTTTTTAAAATTTTTTTTAGTTTTTATTTTTTTAACTCATTATTAAATCGCAACTGTGGATATTAATGCATGTATTGGGGACAATGTGCTGATTTGATAGACGATGTGGAATGCTTACATCTAACCGATCAACATAACCGTCTCCTTGCTTAGTTGTTTGTTGTGGTAAAAGCATTCATACTCTATTCTTAGTAGTTTAGAAATGTATCATTGCATTATTAGCCATTTATGCTTTGCGTTGAGAGGGTGCTTCATGCTCTTTAGGACCCCAAACACAGCCAAGTAGCCTTAACTTGGTGGCCTGTCTTCTAAAGTAAGAACAGAGGATAGGGGCAGAGGTGAGGACAGAGGAAGGAAGAAGATGGAAAAAGACAAAAGAACAATGTCCGCTGTCTTCAAGAAGCTTATTCTGGAGCTCTTTGATAAGAGGCAATTTTAAGATTTTGTTGTTGTTAAACTTGATTCACCCCTCAACCATCAACTTACATCAAAGACACTATGTCTGATCTTTCCATGAAAATTTTCTCTTCCCTTTTATTTGCTGCAGCACCCTGTGTTTGTTGCAATATAGCACTTTATAGCACTTCCACAATTTGTAATTATGCACTGATTTACTAGAATATTTAATAAGTGCTGTGAGAAGCCACTAAGAAAGTAAACTGTAAGAAGTCAGGGGCTAAGTCTGCTGTATGATGGCATTTACCATGCCAGTCACAGTGCTCGACACATGATAGATGCCCAAGAAACATGCAGAATGAACAGGAGAGGCACAGATGCATAGGAGGGGGTACTTTAAATGGGTGCTTTCTAATTTTTTTTGAAAGGCTGCAGAAATGTTTATTGAATACAGTGCCAGATTTATAAATAAAACTTATTTACAATTAAATGGGTGCTTTCTTCATCCCCAAGTCTCTCCAGTGGTTAAGGAAATATAAATATTTGTATAATGGAAGGGAAAAAGAAGAACGTTGTAAGTTTAGTATATGTGGGGGTGAGGGGATAAAGAGGATTAGTTCAAATAGAAAGCTGAGCTTCCCCCAGTACTTGGATCCAATCTGAACACAACTTTAATCACTTTATGGACTACCTACTATCAGTAGACTCTGAAGTTGTAAATCAGCAATGTTATATGACTGAATCTTTAAAAATAAGTTTTTATTATTTATATCAGAATAAATGTTCAGATTTTCCATAGTATAATAGTATGAATATTTCTGTTTTTCAAAATTCCTCCAGAAATATCAAGAATGATCAGACTATATAGTGGAAAGAGATTTAAATCATAATTGAAGCTATTTTTTATAATTTTGGGGGAAACCCTAAGTAGAGTTTCCATGTGAAAATGTTGACTAATTGATCTTAAGGAAGAAATGTATTTATAAATTTCATATCTCATAGGTGAGGATACTGATGCAACTAAATGTAGTTGAAGAAAATTTGAAGTGGGATGTAGAAGAAGGGCTTTAAGTATACATCACTAAATCTTTAACCTGAGGATTTTTTCCAGTTACTTTGATAACGTGTCTTTTTCAGAATCATGGCATCACGAATTTTTTTTCTTGTTTCCTTCTTTTCTTTGTAATGGGAACAGTCTGTGATCTTACATCCTCTGGGTGTGAAAACACATTTTCAAAAAATATCTGAAAAAAAAAGCAGTGAAAAATAAATTTTCCAGCTAAAGAGAAAATAGCGAGATTGTTACAGAAATACAGGCACATATGATGTTTTCCAAATCTCAGATTACTTGATGACCCAGTTGAGAAAAGCTACATTAAAAGAAAAAAATCTTTGAGACTTTATGTTTCTTTATTTTCCAATAGTGCAATTAAGAATTAAGGTTTATTACCATAATGCAAAAAAAAAAAAAAAATTGAATGGATTTAAGTACTGCCCAATTGCAGGAACCATTTCTATACTATTTTCAGTTATATCCCCACTGCAGACATCACAGTACATGGAATTTACTAAGTAAGCACTTAAAAAACTTGAGACGTTCCTTAATGAATCACCCTTGTTGATGTTTTTATTTTTTGTTTGTTTCTCATGCATTTCCATTTCCTTCAAACAACTATAACAACATGTGGCTTTAACAGTCTTTATGAACTGGAATAAATAACAGTCAAAACTTACCTTGAATTGAAAAATGTCTTTTCTCAGACCCCGTTTTCTTCTAGCTATCGCCGCTGTTTCCAGCCTCTAAAATTCCCAAAAGAAATATTACATCCCTTAATAGAAATCCTGCATTTACACATCACCATGTTCTATTATTTCACAATGTTCTACACACTTTCAGTTAGGAGAGGATTTTATTTAAGTTGGATTATATTTTCTTATACAAACTACAGTGATTGTCTACTGTTTGGTTAATGTGACACTAAGTAATTGAGTAAAATATGTTAATTTCAACTAATTCTTTTTATTCAAACTTTAATTTAGTTTCATAATTTTGAGGATGTTCTAATAAAAATTATGATGGTGTTACAGAATTTTATAGAGCTGATCCTGTTTAAGGACTTTTATAAGTATTTCATTTTTCTGATACTGCAAAGTATCCATGTTAAGAGATTTGATATAAGCTTTTTTTAAATTAATAATTTTCAACAATAATTAACACCAGAGATCATAATTTACTATAGTGTCTCACACATTTAAGTTCTTATGTATGTTCAGACACTATTATAAAAATAATTTCATGAATGTATTGGATAAGTCATGGGTTTGTGGCTGTGATCATGAAACTTAAGCATTTTAAGGTATTTTAAAGCATTTCAAAAGTTTAACTAATTAAAAAGATCTTGCATAGGTTAATACTTGAAAAAAAATTTTTAAATAGAAAGAAACTTATAAAATGCATTTTAAGAAATATGTTTATGCTTATAAATATGCTTATAAATTTTGGTAAATAAAAATAATGCAGAGAGGGAAGGAGCGAGGAGGGTCAGGTCTTGGTGTGTGCCACACCTTTTGGGGGCAATAAACGATTGTAAAAGGGAGTTTACCCAACAAATGCAATCAGTGTAACCTGGTTTCTTGTATCCTCAATAAATCCCCAACAATTAAAAAAAAAAAAAAAAAAAAACTTCATTTGGATGGAGTTTTAATTACAAGTTATGTGCTATTTTAAGTGTTTTCGCACATTAATCATTTAATTATTATTATTGTTATTTTGAAAATGAGAAACTCACAGAGAATCAATGTTCGCTTAAGGTCATATAGCGATCAAGTGCTGCAGCTAGAATTCAGTTTACGGAGCTTGGTTTTAGAGTCAGTGGGTTCTAGATTATTTGTTTTTAAATTCAGAAATCTCTGGACATTAGTTCAAAATTATTTAGGATCAATAACGTCCCTGCCCTCAAAGAGCTTACCTCTTAGTGCAGGAAGGAAATAAATAAGGGGAGGGAGGCAAGGAGGGAAGAAATTAGGTTAAAGGAGGAGGGAGCGGAGAGGGGATGTGCTAGTAATGGGTTTTATCTTGATAAGGGGTATAAAAAACTAAAAATAAGAACCAGGGCACTTTCTGTGTAGAGAGTGCCGGATTGGGTGATGAGGCAGGGTGCTCGTTTAGAAGGGTTGCCCGTGCAGATCCCAGAGCAGGCAGAGGTGAAGAGCTGAGCTATGGGAGGAGGTGGGCCAGGCCAGGTGATCTGAGGGGAAGCTGCCAGGCCTCCTGGACCAGGCGGAGGAGGCTGAGGAAGCAATCAAAGCTTTTTCTCAGAGCGGTGATGTGGGGCAGATGGCGTGGTGCATGAGAAAACTTGAAATTGTATTCAGAATGATCGGGGAAACCATGGAAGGATTTTGAGTATCAGGGTAACATATTCCTTAAAGTATAATTTTGAATAAAATATTCTTGCTAGAATAGACTGAGTGGGGCATAAATAGAACCAAGGGGAGAATGTGTTGGTTGTTGGTTTAGGTTACAAGCAGAAGGGCTTCATGTTTTTTCTTTGTATTTCTTAGATTTTGTTTTATAATTTTATTAAATCATAATTGTGTACATTAGTGCAATCATGGGGCACAATGTCCTGACTTCATATTTTTTTGTTTGAGAGAGAGTCTCACGTTGTTCTTCCCAGGCTAGAGTGCCATGGCATTAACCCAGCTCACAGCAACCTCATGCTTCTGGGCTCAAGCGACCCTCCTGTCTCAGCCTTCCAAGTAGCTGGGACTGCAGATGCCCACCATAATGCCTGGATACGTATATTGCATTATATATCTATATATATATTCAATATTATATATATATAATGTGTGTATACATATATAATGTGTATATAAAAATATATATGTACATATATATTTCCTCCCCTACCCCCATAGAGACAGGCTGTCTCACTCAGCTGATCTGAAACTCTTGAGCTCAATGGGTCCTCCTGCCTCAGAGGGATCCTACCAGAGTTCTAGGAATACAGAGCAGATTTAACAGTTCTAGGAATAAGCCAGATTTTGTGGTTAGTAAGTACATTAAGAGAGTAGTGGCAAGTTTGGAAATGCTTTCCCACAGAACTTTATAAGGAATTATATTAACTTCCCTTATATAGGGTAGAGTTTTTCATAGTATTTTATTGTATTGTATTGTATTGTACTGTATTTTATCATGTTATATGTGCTTTCCCAGTCACCTTGCCGTCTGGGAAATTCATTGTTTTGGAACAAGTAGGTAAAAGTTGAGCTAACTTTATGGCACCTGGCAGAAAGGTAGAAAAAAAGATCCTTTATTTTTTCTTTCTCTGCTTGAAAAGCTTACTAATGTACTCTCAAACTTGAGAGAAAGGGAGGCATTGAGGGCTCAGGATTATAGAGTGAGTACGATTGGTTCCAAAAGCTATCCTCCACAAAATACCTGGATTGGTATTGCTTTTCAAGCAAGAGATTTTTAGACAAAATGCTTTTGATTCTCAATATTTTACATATAATTTTATTTTAAACAAAAATATGTTGACATCAACATTCCAAATGATGCCCACTCTGCTAGAGGCTGATTTTGAAAGTTGTAAGACACCACATATTTCACTGCAATTCCTTAAAAGTAATCATCACCTAAATGTTGCTTATTATACTCAAATGTGTAGCAAGAAATTTAGAATGGAAGGATGTTTATAATTCTATGCCTGTGACCATCTATGTTTAATCAGTACATGCTCCTGATGTTTTGGGGACACAGCAAGTATTTATCTATTGCCTCTTCTGATGCGATCAATCAGCCAGACTTGAATCTAAACATTGAAATTCAGTCTAGAAATGGTTTTAAAGGTTTATTGTTTTTTCAGGGTTAATGGAGTATAAAGAGCTAAGAAAGATACCCAGAACACTTTCAGGGAAAAGTTTAAAATCATTTGTAATTTATTAATATTAGTCAAATAAAATAGATACTTAAATAAAAGGTATGATAAACGGAGGTAATACAAGTTATTTAAGTCATGTGACAATTAGGCATGTGTCTGGGAGCCTTCCCAGTAAGCACAGACTAGACTATTGGTTGGTGTACATATGAAATTTTAGGAGGAATATTTTTCTTTGGGATTAAGGAGGTAATGGTCTCCTATGACACTGCACTTTTGACCTTATCCAATGGTCCCCAGGTTATCTGCAGTTTTTTTTTTCATAGATTTTATCTACCCACAGCCAACAGACTTTTTTGAAGGCTTATAGCTTACGTTTTCAAGATCAAAATGTTTAAAATAAACTAACTGAAATTTATTTTCAAAGAAGATAACTCAAGTTTCACATTCAAAAACTATTAGTAAAGTATTTAAACTAAGTTATCTGGAGATTATAGTCAGCAGTCAAATTTATTACATGAGAAAATTAAGATGCTAATTCGTCATTCGTAGTAATGATAAAAGGTATAAATTAGTAGAACCATAGATATGAAAGTATATTAAGTGAGTATTTTTCAATTCCTATGATTTGGGGTGGCTAAGTATTATCCTTATATAGAGAGAAGACTACATAAAGTTGGTGTAAGTAGATTGCTCGCATTTTCACTCAGAGTCACCATCTTTCTTGCTTCTCCTTGTGGACAACGGCCGTGATAGGTGGATAGACGCATCTTCATTTTTGTAAACTTGGGTGAAACATCACTGACCTGCTGAGCTATTCAACCTGCTGAGATATAACACATACAAGGCGATGAGTAGAATATTTGAAACACAAATTTCCAATACATACTTATTTCTATCATAGTTATCTATACTAAACTTGTTGGACATGTCTGCTTTTCGAAGTGCTTCAAGGACCTCTTCCTCTATCCATCTTCTCAACTCCTCTTTACTTTTTATAGTTCAGCATTTCTCAGCCCGATGATTGGTTAGTATCTTTGGCAACTTCTGAGTCATGGTTCATCAGGAAACCAAGGGTGTGATTTGCATTCTAGCAAATCCTCCCCCTTCCTCCTGCTCACTGTCACTTCTATTTTTACTTTGGGAGCACGAGGTTCTTTAAGGCATCTTGTATTCTGAGGCCTTCTGCAGCCACAGATTGACTACCTGCTTCTTGGTAAGAAATATGTACTTAGGGACAAATCTTTATCAGAAAAAGCAGCCATACTAGATTTTTGCCTAAGGCCAAAGTTTTTCTTTTCTCCTAAATTCCCTATTCTTTTTCTTTTTACAGACTATTCAAATTTTTCATCCCAAATCTTTCAGAGTGCCTGGTTAAGTTAATTTTGTTAAACCCATCAATGATCATTTGAATACCTATAGTTAATTCATTGATAAGGAATGTACTCCTTATTGAATTTCCACCTTGTCCAGGGATGTTTGTTAAGCACCAATAGAGGACTTCTTATCCTAGCACCCATGTTTTCTCACATATTTCAGAATATTTTCCCTGAAATTATATGCAAAATATGGTATGTATATTTGCATATGCATTTTAGTGGGAATGGGCCTATGGCTCCAATCACATTGCCAAAAGGTTGAGACCCACTAGTAGGACAAAATGCAAAACAAACAAACAAAAAAGAAAGTTCCTCTAGTTGAGGAACTTACAACATAAGTGAATCTGACACCATAAATGCAGCATAAAAATAAGGATACAGTGAGTGGTATACAGTAAAGAGAAAAATCACTTGGTATTAAGAGAGGAAGAACTGGGACTTGGTCTAAATTTAAAAGTAAGTTATTTATGAAAATGTCAACGGTTCTGTCTCTAGCTTTACTGGAAATTTGAAAAAAAGAGAAAATTTCATGAGATTACCATCTACGGGAAAAAGTGCATGAGGAAAGCATTAGACTTAACATTGACGAGAGTGTTGGGACATAATGAAGAACCCATGTCTTAAATGACATTGGTTCACAAAGACAAAACAAGTTATTAAGTATATGAGATATTAATAATTCCCAAGGTTTAAAATACTGGACAGTAAAATGATACATTAGATGTTATCTTTTAGTTACAATTCTTAGATTTAAACACACTTGGTTTTGAAAACCTTAAATTTTCTTCAAGAATTTTTTCTAAAATTATTCTCAAAAACAATGATCATCATGATATATAATTAAGAAAGACACTGGTCCATTTTCCAAAGACTCCAGGCAGTTTTTCAGTAGTAAATTAGATTATAGCAGTGGACAGTGACCCAAATTATATTATAGCAGTGTTCGGTGTTATTAAATAGCCCAGGGCTTTTTGAGTTAGGGCTTTTGTGTTATCTGATGGAAACAATATTCCAACTTCATGGCTAAAGAGAGCAGACCTGCCCACTTAAACATTCTAGTATTACCCCAAAGATAATAGACGGGACTGCTAAAGATTGTCTTCTTGCTTCTACTTACATCATCTTCCTTTTCTTTTCCTTTCCTTTTAAGCGTTACCGTTTTTATCAACTAAAACCAGTCTTTCATTCTTCAACTCACTCATCCTTCCCAAAACTCTTTCTCCCGGAAAACTTTTCTTTCATCTTGTTATGCCATCTTTCTGATTCTCACTCTCTGCTCTAACTGTAACATTTTAAGTATTGCTCTAGCTCTAAGGAGTGGCTGAAAAGTAATCCCCTGCTAACATGTTTCTGAGTTAAAACTATGCAACAACTTTGCACTAACATCTATGCTCCTAAAATGAATCCTCTAGATTTGAAGCATGTAGCTAGGTCACTATTTTATTGAGAATTAATTCTACTGATTTTCATGTATATGTACGCATATTGGTTATCTTGCCATCTAAACTATAATGTTCTTGTGGACAATAACAAGTCTTTTTATTGTTGGTTTATTATTTATTTTGCTTTATTTTGTTTTTCCTATCAAATCATTATGCACAAAAGGACTGCCTGATATGTAGTTATGTTTTAAAGGTACTGGCAAGATTTTAGGAGAAGGATGATACATAATTAATAACCACCAAGATACATGGTAATTTACAGTTTGCAAAGCCTTTTACATGCTCTTTCCCACTTACTAATTACGATAACATCATCCACATTTTGTAGATAGAAAACCAGGTTTAGAGAGACTCATTGATTTAATCAGAGATACAAAACTATAAATAATTAAGTGAGGCTTAAACTCAACACTTTCACCGTGTGGCCAGCTTTTCCATGTTAGAACAGTTGTCTTGTAAGATCGTATTTTATACAAGAAGGGTCAAAGAGCAATAGTTTCTAAAATATGTTGGACCGGCTCGGTGCCTGTGGCTCAACGGGCTAAGGCGCCAGCCACGTACACCTGAGCTGGCGGGTTTGAATCCAGCCCGGGCCCGCCAAACAACAAAGATGGCTGCAACCAAAAAACGGCCTGGCGTTGTGGCGGGCGCCTGTAGTCCCAGCT
>CAUYRH010130031.1:0-22655 GCA_963574655.1 Perodicticus potto | reverse complement strand
TGGGGCCCTATTCCATGCACTGAGGATAAATATAGAAGCAGAGAAGGCTCCTCTCCTCGTGGAGCCGTTTTATTGTCATCACCCCGATGGACTGCTGTTCTATTCATCTATATTCTTGAAATATTTTTCTATATGCATTTTCTGTTACAAAAAGGGATCATACTATAGATGTAGATGCATTGATATTTGGGGGCTAACTTCCACTCTTCTGCTGCTGCACCCTTTAAAATGGCTACATAGTACTCATATAAATGTAACATTGTTTAACCAATCCTCTACTGACGGACCTCAAATTACCCTGTTGCCAGCAGTTTTATTTTGGAAAGAATCCAGGTATCTGGGAATGAATCCAGTTTTCTGTTGGTGCAGATTTTAGAGGAGATGGGTTAAGAGCATCTATGGTGGAGCCGGAGTGTGTTGTTTTGAACCGTAGCCTTGCTGTGCTGTGTGGCCTTGGGCAGGGTTCCCAGATTCTGTTTCCTCATCTGTAAGTTGGGGATAATGACCCACAACGCATAGGTTATTGTAAGGATGAATTGACATAAGACATATAAAGCTTGTAGAGTACTGCCTGGTATAAAGTAATGCTCAACAAATGTGGTTGTTCAAGTAGCACCTTCTCAGAAGGTGTTGCACATCAATGGATAGGTTGAAATAAATTTGAGGGGTGTGATAGTTACCAGAAAAGGTGCATTCATGGAGGGCAACATGAGCTTGACTGGAGGTAGGTGCCCTGAGACATTGGCTGGGTGATGGTCTGGGTGCAGGTGATATTCCCATGATGCTCTGGTCAGCCTGTAGCATTCAGTGGAAAGCTGACTCACAGAGAGCTGTAGGGATTGATGTTTTTGTGTCTAGCAACCCGTCCTTTGAGAGAACCTCTCCCTTCCATTTCATGAGAATCCTGCTCTGCCAATATAGTTATGGTAAGACTGACCCTGCCCTTCTTCACTGGGTGGGCACATGACCTAGACCTGGCCAATCAGAGTAAGCCATCCTCTCTGTTAGGTGATTAGTCCAAACTTCAGTCTCATGTGACTCAAGTCAAGCCAATGAGATTCATCCCCGAGACTTTGGACTAAGCTGTTGGCAAGGAGTCCTTTTATCTTTTTCTGGGATTAAGACTGGTGAGAATAATGAAGGCTTGGACCTCAGAGGGCATATCTACCATATGTGTAGAGAAGCTGTCTGAGGATCAGGAACAGAGGCAAAGGTCTGGACTGGAGACCAGATGACAGGGTCATCTGGCCATGCTTTAAGTCTTCTCCTTAGACTGTTCACTTTCATGAGCTGACTAATTTTTTTTTTCTTAACCAAGCTTGAGTGAGTTCTCTGTTATTTCCATATAAAAGAGTCCTGGCCATAGTCTCTAGGTTAGGCAGCTAGGAATAGGCTCAGAGAGGAGATGAGTTCAGGCTGAACAAGTGTGCATTATTAGCATAGCCTGTGTATGGTGAGCTGAGCCCTGCCTGGGTGATAAGGACTGAAAATGGCAGGAAGGTGGTTCCCAAGGAAAACTGTTGTGTGGGTTACCAAGAGAAGGGAGGTACAACGCAAGAGACAAAGACCCTTGCTGGCTACAGCCTGTTCGTGCAATAGAGGCTCACATGTACAGACGCCAGTCTGTTGTGTTGTTTACTTTGAATATCTTTTCCCTACCTGTGCATACACACATGTGGATTTCAGACACTTGAGTGAGAAAGGAAGGAGAGAAATTTCCCAGTAGGTCTAAGAGAATATGAAATCAAAAGAAGCTTTAAATCTGTGACAGGCCTTTGAACATTTTAAAGTGCTAACCTGTCTGATGGTCACACATACAGCAAACATTTATTAAACACCTACTTTGCTCTAGCAACTATATTGAATTTTTACTTTTAAGTGGTACCCTGAAGGGCTATTGAGGCATCCTTACCTTTGTAGTTTTCTGCAACACCCAGTCTCCTATTGCCGACACATCTGTTGAAAAAAAGCCAAACCACAGGGCACAGCTTTTTTTCATACCCTAAGGTGCATGGATTTGAGGACAGCTCTTTTGGCCTACTGTGTGGTGACATTTGTG
The DNA here is from genome assembly GCA_963574655.1 of Perodicticus potto. Taxonomy (NCBI): domain Eukaryota; kingdom Metazoa; phylum Chordata; class Mammalia; order Primates; family Lorisidae; genus Perodicticus; species Perodicticus potto. The sequence continues at coordinate 20,596 of CAUYRH010130031.1, read as the reverse complement.
CTTGTTTTTGTGTTTGTAGCATGTCTCCCAGGATGAAGACATTTTCCTTATAAGTAGGGTGTCTCTTGTTTGGAAAAGATGTTCCATCAATATTAGTTGAATTGCATTGAGGTTTTTGCTCCTTGAAAAACTTCAAGAATTAATGCAAAATTTTTGGAAGCGTTGATTCTGAATTTTATGGGTGCTATAAACACCTCCTCGGGTCCCATCCTGTCCTTCTCCCATTACATTCTGGTGCCCTCCCACACCCAGAGCACGGAACCTTGTGCCCACGTCCTCAGTAACCTTGTGGTCGACAAGTCTAGCGGCCATTTGTCTGTATCCTGCTTGACCTCCCTCCAGCATTTGTCAGTGGCCACCGTCTGCGGGAAACGTATTGCCTCCCCCTCTGCTCTGCATGGCGAAGCTTGCTCACTTCTCCTTTTATGTCAGTCTTCTCTTGTTCTCACTTCCTTCTGCTAGTTCTCCTTTCCCTTCCTGCCCTGTAAATCGAGGCATTTCTTGGGGGCCCACCCTTGATTGTGGCCTTGTCTTCTCCAGGACATTTCTCGAGCATCTGCTATGTGCCAAGTACTGAACTGGGTCACTTCCCTGACCCCAGTGAGCCTGCAGTCCAGCCCAAGGTGGCTTTCTAAGCTTCCCTTCAGGTCATGCCCCCACACACACATGTTTTGTATCATTTGCCTATAAGGTCCAGATGCTTGAATGTGACATGGGATGCCCTTCATGACAGGTACTTGCCAGCCAACCCTCTAGTACACCTCTCCAACACATGTGACTCTGACTCATGGATGCCCAGACGCCAGGGACTACAAGGGGGTTTTGCACCTGCTAGCTCATCTAATTTCTCCTACTTATGAGGGACTCATGAGCGCAGTGACACTTGTCAATAGGAGGTATCCCCATTTTACTGATGAGGAACCTGGTGTTTCCCTTGGAGAGCCGGAGTCACTTGCTTGAGATGGTGCAGCAAGGGGTGTCAACTGCACTTTGAGCCCAGGTCTGCATCTGAGGCTCCCGGCTTTGTCCCTGCCTGTGCTGACCTCCCCTTGCCCTGTGCCTGTCTGAGAAGACCTGCCTTCATCTGCTTTGCTTTCCTGGGGAACTTCTACACACCCGTCAAAGCCCAGTGCAAATATCCCCTCTGATGCCCTCCTTGTCTTTGTGGTGCTCAGCACGTGGCACATCTCTGTCTCTTCAACTCCACGGCAAGGTCCTAGAGAGAGGGACTTTGTCTCTTTGGTGGTGGTGTCCGCAGTGGAGACTCCCTGCCCTTTACGGTTAGTTAGCTCCTGCTCTCCTTTTCCCCAGGGATGTATTGCTCTCTGGAATTGGCCCAAGTCACGGACAGTCGCCCAGGTGACAGGCTCTGCCAGCAAGTGCTGGCTGTCCACCCTCTGTCCCTTGCTTAGAGAAGACGACGCATACTACTTGAGTTCAAATCTTAGCTCTGCTGCTTATGAGCTGTGTGGCCTTGGGCAGGTCATTTAACCTCTCTGCCTTGGTGTCCTCACCTAGCAAATGGAAAGTGTCCTTGTAGGGAGGGCAGGCCTGCAAAGCCCTGAAAGGCATGGCCCAGCCACCCTCTCTGTCCTCTGCTCTGTTTTTCTTCCTGGCACTGGTCATGAGTTGGGGGTCTTCCCAAAGCCCATCCTGAGGCCAGGACTTGAGTGTGGAGAGGGCGTCTGAACCCAGGAGGCAGGAGTGAGGGCACGGGGAGGGGGGCGTGTGGCAGGAGGAGCAGCGGTGATGCACATGGAATCCAGCCCCAGGCATCTGGAGCACACAGGCACAGCTCTTGGCCCCCATTTGCTGAGGGGTTACCCAGGGGCTTTAGAGCCCTGCACTCTGGGTGGGCCCTCTGTGGGGTCAAGCAGCTTTCAAGGTTTCAGAGAAAGGCCACAGGCAGAAAAGCAGAGGCCAGCTGAGGCCAGATGTCACAGCACCGAAATCAGAAGTGGGCAGTGGAACAATGACGTTGGGTGAGAGGCGTCCCCTTGCCGCATTTAGCAGTACCTTTCATGTGCGTTCAAGTAACTCTTTATCAGGTGACTTTCCAGCTAGACCCTGAGCCTAGAAGTAGCAGAAACCGGGTCGTTTAGCTCTCTGGCTGTATCGTCAGCACCGGAAGAGTACCCGGCGCTCTGCGCAATCATCCCCTGAGATGTTTGGCAGCTGAGCTTACCGGCCACTGTCCCCTCCTCCTGTGAGGCCCCAGGACTGTGCTGGCCCAGGTCCAGCCTCTTCCTCGAGCCCCTGCAGGCATTCCTCTTACTTAACTGTTAACTCACTTAACAGCGGCAGTCCCCAGAGGCCAACTTCTGAAGGCTGGAATGTGGCCTGGTCATTTTATATTTTGTTTCAGCTATGCATTTTGAAATCAATGTGCCAAAGGTGCTTTTTTTAGTTTTGTACTCAATCTGTGGTCATGGCATTTATGTAAGCTTCTTTGCCAGTAATAAATAAATAAGTTAATAATAATGATAGTGGCTGAGAGTGGACCTATATTGTTCCAGACATTGTTAAAGTCATCATATTAATTTCCTAGTGACTTAAAGCAACCTAAGTTTGTCATCTTACAGTTCTGGAGGTCAGGAGCCTGACCCAGGTTTCAGGGGGGATAAAATCAAGGTGTTGGGGGGCCGGTTCTTTCTTGAGGCTTAGGGAGAATCTGTTTCTTTCCTTTTCAGCTTCTAGAGGTTGCCTATATTCCTTGGCTGGTGGCTTCTTCCTCAATCTGCAAAGTTGTTAATGGCTGTGCCAGGCTTTCTCTCAAAGCCATCTGCTGACCCTCCTGCCTCCCTCTGTCCCATTTAAGGACCCCTGTGATGACACTGGGTCCACACAGATAATCCAGGATAATCTCCCTATCTCAAGGTCCTTAACTTAATCCCATCTGCAAAATCTCTTTTGCCTTGTGAGGTGATGCATTCATAGCCTCCAGGGTTAGGACCGGGACATCCTGGGAGCCTTGTTTTGCGTGCCATTGTCATCCACCCCTGATTTCATTTCATCTGCACCATGACCCAGCCTCATAGCCCTGCTGGTCCTTGTTTCATAGATAAGGAAACTGAGGCTCAGATCCAGGAAGGCCCTTCCCTGAAGCGATGCAGAGGCTGAGAGTCTTTCTTGGTACCTGGGCTGCAGACCCCCAGCCCTACACCCTTTGCTGCTTAAAATCGGTTCAAATACAACCTGGGCCCACCGAAAAACAATGACGACTGCAACCAAAAAAAAAAAATTAAATTAAAAAAAAATCTGCAAGTTAAAGTTTTTGTGAAACTAGAAGGGAAGATGTCAGAATGGGCTTATCTTGGACCCTGAGGGACAGACCTGGCCAAGCCTTTGTCCTTGAATGGACCACCTGGGAGGGGTTTCATTTAAATGTTCTATCCTTCTCTGGGGTAAAATTCTGTCCTGGCTACTTTTGCTTGAAGAAATGTCCCTTGCAGGTCATCTGATACGACCCAAGTTTGCTTCTCTTTTGTGGCCTAGCTTGTAAAATGGGGTATATTGTTCTTGGTTTGCGAGTGAAAGCTGCTGCCCCAGGCAGGTCAGGGGTCAGCTGGGGCTGGGAGAGGGATGGGAAGGACCTGGCAGGAGATGCAGAGAACCACCTCTGGGCAGCCCTTGTGTGACCCTTGTGTGACCAAGGGACAGAGAAGGGCCTGTGTCCGCCATTGAGCCCTCGCAGCTCTGCCTGGGATGCCACTTGCTCTGTTCTTGACTTGGCCAAACGTGATGACTGTGGGTCTGATTCTGGGCAGTGAATGGACTCTCTTCCTCGGTGATTTTATCATGCATCTGCCCAGCAAATATGAATTAAAGGCTGGGAGGGTTCAGTGGAGAGAATGTGCTGAATTGCACTCTTGAAAAGGATACACTTATGGTGTGTAAATGAAATGGCAGAGTTTTTTTTCTTCTATATCTCAGGTCAAAAATGTGGAGGAAAAGGGGTAGGACAGGTGTGGAGTAGGCTATGGGTGGGGGACAGGGCCACAGCGTGGACACTGGACCCAGTTGAGTGGTGTGCATTTTATTCCTACCATTTTTGTTCTTGGTCCTCCCAGGCCTTTGCCCTGGGGCTTTGGGTGGCTCATTCCCAGCCCTGCATGTTCCGTTCTGCCACTGTTCCTTCTAGGTCCCCAGGGACGACCCACCAACCACCGTCCCGTGGCCCTTTGGCACTGAGCCCCGTGTGTCTGATTCCCCCATGGCTGCCCTCTGCTTCATAGCAGGTGCCCTGGGTTGTCATCCTCGTGACCTGCTGCTCCCCCTTCTCCCGTCTCACCCTTGCTATGTGCTGTGCCCGGCAGGGTGCTGAGAGCCTTGTACTACCTGCTAATTCTAACGAGGACAGACGTGCATGTTAGTGACAGGAAGCTTGCAGGGGGAGCTTGTCATCCCCCTTGGCTTCCAGTGGGTCCCTCTCCCCCCCAGAGTGAGGACAGGGACGCAATGGCACTGTGCCCAAGGCTGTTTCCAGTTTTCCCCTCGGAGCCTGGCGGAGTCTGTGCTGATAAGTGCTGTGCTGTTCAGGACTTTGAGAAAAGTGGAGGCTCTGCCTTGAGTGTCTGTATGGGTTAATAAATTAATGAATCAACAAAAGAGTGAAATGACTCAGCGTCAGTGTGTGGGCTGACGGTGTTATTAACGTCCCTGGGGAGAGAAACCGCCACCACCCAGGGGCTCCAAAACAGAGATGGAGAGGCCATTTTCTGGCCTGAGAACTGGGGATCAGAGAGGGGTCGCCGTTGGGTGGCCTTCACGCAACAGGAAAGAGGCAGAGGCCGGACTTGAACCCTGGCCTCCCGGCTCTCACGCTGCTGAGGTTTGGAACTAGCTCCCTTCCTCCATGGCCCCACACTTGGTGATGTACAGAGAAGGTAGAAAAGCTCCCTTGTGGCACAGGCATCGGCCTTTCCATGCGCTATAAAGGGCGAATTTGTCAAAACCGATCAGCTGTCCTGTCTGTCCATGTTGGTCATTTCTGGCCATCTATTCATTCCTGCTCTCTGGGGGTGGACGTGGTGCTTCTAAAACCCCAAGGAGGGGATTGCTTTTATTATTATAAAATGGCACTTTCCACTGCACTGACATAGCTGAGAGTTGGGAGCTTCGAGCCTCTGAGAAGTTGAGGGTGCCGGGCAGAGCCCCCTCATTTACTCGGGAAATAGTCACTGAGCACGTGCAATGTGTCAGGCACTTGCGTCAGGCATCATCCGAACGCCTGGGGGAGGCAGAAGCCACAGGAGTCCTCAGGGAAGTTTTCCTGAGCCTTTACACTCTTATTTTACCCATAGTCATAACAAGCTTAATTATCTGCCCTTCTGGCCTGTGGGAAGTCAGGAATAGAGAAGGGGGGAAGGCACTTTGAACCTGCCAGCAGGAGCTGCTGCTTCTGTCTGTGGCTGTCTTGTCAGGATCCGTCCCTTGAATTGTTAACACATCCCCTCCGATGCCGAGTGAACTCTAAGTCGTCCTATAAGACCCAGATCAGACATCACCTCCTCCATGAAGCCTGCCCACACCCACCCAGAGTCAAATTCCCTTCTTTCTTTGATGGTCCCACAACACCCAATAACAACTCTTTGCCACAGCAATCATTTCATTATATTCACACACCAGGAGTTTTTCCGTGCCATGCTAGCGTGTGTCTTTTTTGAGAGTAGAATTGTGTCTTATTCAGCAAAGTCCTTGTATCACAGATCACTAGTTAGCATTTGTCAAATAACCAACCAACAGCAAAGGAAGACTTAGCATAACAGTAAAAAGCAGATACAAGGGGGCGGCGCCTGTGGCTCAAAGGAGAAGGGTGCCGGCACCATATGCTGGAAGTGGCGGGTTCAAACCCAGCCCAGGCCAAAAACTGCAAAAAAAAAAAAAGGCAGATACAAGGGCACAAAGCCACATGTGCTGCGCGTGCCGGGGCCTGACTGTGCCCAGGCAGTGAGATGCCAACTCACTGAGCATCTCCCGGCAGACGTTGTCATGATGTACGCAGAGCCCCCAGGGAACGTTGTCATGATGTACTCAGAGCCCCCAGGGAACGCCTCTCTGTTCAGAGGTGGAGTTGGGCATAACACACTAACTTCCATTTAAGGAAGTAAAACAGACATTTTTCCTTCAATGCTGGTGCTTTGTCCCGGGGGGAAGGCCTATAATATGGGTATCCAGATCACCTGTCCCCTGGGGGTTCTGCGGAAGTAATCATCTTTCTTCTCCTCTGGCTATCTTCTACTCCATTTTCTGTGTTGTCTGTCAAACGGGAAAGCTGGGTCATTCACATCGAATGAAAACTCAATTAGGAATCACTTGAGAAGTCTACTGCTTTGGGGGCCGAGTGGAACAAAGTATCCGACAGTATTAGCACTGTGGGCTGCAGATGCCTGCTATAGGCCCTATACATAAAAAGGACGTCCCTTTGTCCTCTGTAAGGAGCAAGCCAAAATGTAAACAGGGCTTTTATTTCTGGGGTAATAGGCTTTCTTTAGTTTTTAATACCTTTTAATATTTTCTAGCAATCTTTTGAATGGTACAGAAGGGGTTTTCATGCTTTTGATTGTTTTAACCAATCAAGAGAAAGTATTCAAGTCACTCTGAAAAAAAGAGAGTGGGTTACATGGGGCATTTTAGACATTAGAGCTCCCCTTTCAATTTCAAAGGTCAAAGCCGGCTCCTTCCAGCCTCTGGCCCAGTCCCCTGCTTCTTATAGACGTGGGTACCCACTAAGCCCCTCTTCTTCTCTGGTGCAGAGAGGACATGTCCCCCTCCTCCAGGCCTTGGCCTCCTGCTGCCCATTAGCCAGCTGGAAGCCAGCCGCTGCTATGACTACTGTCCTTGCCCCAGGCAGCAGGACGTTAGAATTCTTTCCCACTTCCTTTCATACTTGCTCCAGGGAGCTCCCTTGCTAAGCTGACAGCTCAGCTTTTTGGTGTGTGGGTTGTTTTTTCCCTTACTGAGCCTTGTTTGCATAACCTCTGAGGAGTCTATATAAGGTAAGGTCAGCGTTAGACTGAGCTGCAATCTTGTCACACTCTGGGGCAATTTCCTCCTGTCTTCACCTTCCTCCTTTCTTTCATCTTGCTGAAGTTTAGTGTTGGCTGGACCATTATGAAATTATTCTCTCTTTCTTCTCTTCTGTTGGCCCACAGATGTTTTATAGGGTGCCCATCAGGTGCCTGGTGCTGTGGTGGGTGCTGGGGCTAGAACAGGAACTGGACAGAGAGGAAAGTAACTAAAAAGATCAGAAGGACTTGTGCCAAAACGTTTATTTGGGTTACTTAGGTGGTTAGGCCCTCACTTTTGCTTATTTGTATTTCTTATTATTCTATACTTAGTATGTGTTTTGTGTGTAATGAAAAACATTGTTCAAAGCAAAACAGTGCCTGGCCCTTGGCAGCTCCTGGGATTTGGTCCTCTGGCCAGGACTGGTTTGGGGAACAGGAGAGACTAAATCCCTTTTGTGGGGGGAAGGCAGGGCCCCTCAGTCAATGTGGATTCCACATTCGGGATACCCTGGTGAGAAGCTGGGTGGGACTGGTCAGAATCTGCTCCTTGGTGATGTCCTGAGCCTCAGGAGAGTTCAAGTTTGGATGAGAGTTCAAGTTTGGATGGGAGGGGAAAAAGGAGGACAGGGGCAGTCCTGGAGCACTTGGTAGAGAGTCTACTATTTATAATTTGGGGAAATTATGAGAGCAGCTCATCCTGGTGGCTCTGGTGATTCTGGTGAGTCCCCGCTGCACCTGCCCCCTTTTTCTTCCCGTCTGCTGGTGTGTTGGCCTCTCTCTCTGCTGTCTTCTCCCAAGTGCCCATTGCTCTGACTGCCCGGCACCCCTGCTGCGACCCTGCTCTCCTCTCCTGGCCTTTCTTCCTCTAACGCTGGGTCTTTCCTTTCTGCCTCTCTCTCTCTTTCTCCCACAGAGGTCAGGAGGAGGGAAGAAATAGCAAGGGGAGACATGGATGGGAGAAAGCGGTAGAGGTGGTGGTAAAGGCAGCAGGTAGGGGAGAACGAAGGGAGTGGAGGGTCCAGCCAGGGGAGGAAAGGGGCGGAGAACTGAGTGTAAAATCATGAGCGCCAACTCTGGGACCCTGCTCGGTGCGGGGCCGTGTCCTGTAGTCCTTACGTGTGCTGACTCACTGGTGCATGTGAACTTACTTAGTCCGTGAAGGCAGAGAGGCTTGAAGAGGTAAACTGGGCTTTGCACTAAGGTTCCCTTTACCTACCTGTGGGCCCTGCCTGGGCCTTCCAGGTCTGAAGGGGTCCTCACCAGGAGCCATTTCACAAAGAAGGCCCTTCACTGGCCTGCAGTGAGGCTTCATAGACCAACCAAAGGGCCGAGTTCTTTTGAAAGTAGAGTTTTATTAATGTTATGTGAGGACTGTCTTCTTTTGTTTGTTTAGCAGGCCTGGGCTGGATTCGAACCCGCCAGCCCCAGTGCACGGGGTCAGCACTCTAACCATTGAGCGGTGGGGACCCAGCCAGGACTGTCTTTTCATGAAGAAGATTCTCAGCGGGTGGGAAGGGGAGGGTGTCCATAGCCCCTGAATCAGGGTTGTCCTGGGTAGTCAGACTGGGCTCTGAGCACATGGCATTGGCCAAAAGGACGTGATGGTCCTCAGGATGGGGCTCCTGGCCTTGCTTTGTCACTGGGGACCTCTTCCCCGAGACGGGGCTCTGTGATGAATGTCTAAATTCTTGCTAATGAATCGTGGTGAGCTAGAGGTAGCACCAACAGAAAGACTCCTGGCTACTTAGTGCCGGGCATGAGCTTTGTGGGGAGGGCTGGTGGTCTGTGATGGGTAACACTCAGGAACCACACCCAGATGCTTCTAATCCTGTAAATTATGGTGTTGAGAAGCCCGACTGGACCATACCGGAAGCATCTTTACACTATCACTTCCTTATATTAAAGGGGCGCAGGCAGGAAGAGTGGGTGGGACTGGACTTTGAGCTCTGCAGCTTTTGTGCCCTGGAGACCTTCCTCTGCTCGCCCCTCTCCCATTTCCTCTTCTTACCTCTTTCTCTAAGTCAGTGGTTCCCAATCTTTGGCACATCAAAATCACCCTGGGGCCTTGTTCAAGTACAATTTCCAGGTCCCATCCCCAGAGTTTCTGAAATCAGTAGGTCTGAATGGACCCTGAAAATTCACTTTTCTAGTAAGTTTCTGGGGCTGCAGCTGCTGCCCTGTCCAAGGAGGGGCCGGAAGGAGTGAAGGGGCTGGAACTTCCCTTGGGGTGAGCAGAGAGAGGCCTCAGGTCAGACCAACAAGGTCTCTGCCCCAGACTCAGCCGACTCTGCCCTGTCATGACACATTTGTAAGCACAACATGACTCAGGGATTTCCAAAAACACATGGTCAGCAGTCTTGTTGACCAAACCATTGTCCGATAAGCACCGAGTAGTCACCCAGGAGCCCATGTCCCTCCTTACCCCCTCCCATGATAATTTAAATGACATCAGCCTGTGGTTCTAGAAGGTTCCCAATGCTCTTGCAGGGAATGGGGGCGGGGAGTGTGTGACTGACTTACAGTGCGTCCCCTGGGGCCAGGCCCTGCTCTTGGGACATAGGGTTTAACTGGGAGAATGAGTCTTGAGGGAGAAGGTGCTGCCCAAGTGAGAGTGGGAAGGTCTGAAAGAGGGAGGAACAGACTTGCAGCAGTGGGGCTGTGCAGAGGACGGCCACAAGGAGACAGCCAGCAGCCAGCAGGGAGATCACACCTTGGAAAAGGCATAATATTGCCCAAAGAAGCTGGCCAGGGTTGTGGGAGTGGGTGACACTGAGGGACGAGAGAGAGTGGGGCTGGGAGAGCTGGCTGGACCAGAAGGCCCGGCCCTGGCTGGACAGATAATCAGAGTCTCCAAAAACCGTGCTGGCCCAGAGCAGGGCCAGTAACTTTCCCACGTGGAGGCTCTGGCCGGAGTTGGGCAGCTCCCCTCCAAATGCAGCCACTGGAACCCGCGTGTCTGGGCTGACCAGTGTGGAAATGGGAACCGCAGAGTGGTTTCCATGGAAACAGACTCACTGTGTTCTTTTGCTTGTGAAATCCAGTGTCTGGGGGTAGTGGGAAGGCATCTGAGCCATGCCGGGCCTCTCCTCCTCCCACTCAGGTCCAGGCTGCAATTTAATTAAACACTTTGGTGTTGGTGCCTGATAACACTGCTGAAAACACCACCGGGGGCTGCTGAGAAATGCTTTGGAGCAAAAGGGCTTTTCCCCCGCGCCCTGTGCCTGCACCCACCACTGGGGCTGTGCACATTTCAGCCGACGGGCAGCCTTTCCGGGCGCAGTGACCACTTGGCAGCTCTGCCCTGTGGCGGTGGCTTTAGGTAGAAGGTTCCATCTCGTTGGGCCAGGTGGGCTTTGTAGCTTTCACATTTAATCTCCACGGTGGATTGATGGGGGAGGGGCGAGAGCACCCCCTTTTGGAAGCAACCCAAATGTCTATCAACTGATGAATGGATCAGCCAAATGTGTCTGTCTGTACAATGGATTGTTATCCGGCTGCTGATAGGAAGGAAATGCTGACACACGGACGGACGGACCTTGGAAACACGACGCTGGGTGAAAGGGCCCGGTCACAAAGGCCGCGCATTGATGATTGCGTTTCTATGAAATGTCCAGAATAGGCAAATCATAGACACAGAAAGTAGATTAGTGACTGCCAGGGGCGGGTGGAGAATGGGGAGTGACGGCTCCTGGGGACACGGGTTCTTTTTGGGGTGAAGTCAGCATCCTGGAATGAGACCGGGGTGAAGGTCGCACAGCACCGTGCATGTACTTAAATCCACTGAATCGCGTGCTTTAAAATGGTTAAAAGGGCGAATTTGATGTTATGACTTTTATCTCTCAATAAAGGAAGAAAGTGCGGAGGACAAAAAGAACCACCCCGGGTGAGGCAGCTGAGCTAAGGCAGAGGCCAGGCGCGGACGGAGGAGCTGTCACCCGTGCAGTCTCCTGTAGACCCCTCTGTCCTCATGTCCAGCCCGTCATCTGGCCCTAGTCATGTCTCTGAGACCATCTTTTCTTCTGTCGCCTGTGCCTTGTCACCCACTGACCCCCAGGCTCAACTCCCTCCCTCTTAGGGGTCCCCCAGATTGACACAGCCAGGTGGGGGCTGGGCTCACGTGCAGAAGACATCTGGCCCTTGGCTCAGACCACTCTTTGTCAGCAGTGGTTTCCCTTAACCACCTCGAATGACCCCTAAACCTACTCTCACCTATCAGGTGGGTATTTGGGTGTTGACAGTGGTGACAAGGATATCCCCCCTCACCTCCCCTGCATCATCGTTATGAGGACCAAATGGGAAGATGAAACAAATGTGTTTTGAGAACTGGAAACTGCCATGACAACACGAGGGGTGACCGTGATGCTTCCCTTGAGAAATAAATGTCGTGGAGTCCCCTGGCCCTTGCTGGGGGAGTGTGAATCACATGTCTGTGGTCTGCTGACACCTGTGTGCTCCTCACTGAGACAGATCAATTACCTGGGGGACAGAGCGGCTCGGTGCTGGAGGCCGTGCGCGGTGCTGGAGGCCGTGCGCGGTGCTGGACTTCTGCTGGTGGCTCCCCAGGTTTTGGATGAAAGCCAGAAAGTGAGCTTTACCTGCTCAGGGCCTGTGTCTCCTTTAGACAGATGGCTTCTGGCCTTGAGTCTTGCTATTAACTAAATGCTTCGTGTGGGATCAGCTTGGAGGTACTTAGGCAGAAAGGCATCTTGTTTTGTTTTTTCAACTCAGAGCCTGGTCCTTTGACCAGGATCAGCATCACTTGGAAGTTTTTTAGACCGTGTAGACCCTGGGGCTCCATCGTAGACCTGCTGAGTCAGAATCTGAGTTTTGGGAAGATCCCCTGTGATTCAAACTCCTACCATGTTTAAAAAGCAAATGCATTACTGTCTGCATGGTGTCATTGGGTCCCTGAGAAGTCCTGCAGCCAGAAACTAAAAGCGCCTTGAGAACACAGGCGCTCATCACCGAGGCTAAGGTGAGCACCTTCAGACCAGCAGCGTTCCTATGGACCAGTGATCACCGGCGAGGATTTGTACGGAGATCTCATGGTGATGGCAATTAAAATATGACATACTTATGAGTTAAGCTGAGTAAAGCTATGTGATTTCTTCCATGAAGCACAGAACTTTGTTGGGAAACCTAAAACGGGTCCTGATGAAATGGAGACACAAACTATGTCTAGACCAGAGGTTCTCAGTTGGGGTGTTCTGTCCCTCGGGGGACATCTGGCAACACCTGGAGGTGTGTTTGGTTGTCACAACGGGGGGACAGTCCAGGCATCTAATGGGCAAAGCCAGGAGATGCTGCTCAGCACCCTACAAAGTCTAGGCGGTCCCCACCACAGAGAACAGGGGGCCCCAAATGTCCACTGTGCTGATGTGAGCAGTCTCTGTTTGTCCCAGGGGGGCACAGGCACACGTCACTCTATAAGCTCAGGAATGGTCAGGCGTGGTGGCTCGGCCTATAATCCTAGCACTGTCAGAGGCTGAGGCGGGTGGATTACTTCAGCACTAGAGTTAGGGACCAGCCTGAGTAAGAGATAGACCCCTGTCTCTGCGATAAATAGAAAATTTATCTGGATGCTGTGGTGGGCACCTGTAGTCCCAGCTTCTCGGGAGGCTGAGGCAAGAGGATCACTTGAGCCCAAGAGTTGGAGGTTGCCATGAACTATGACGCCGCAGCACTCTACCCAGGGCAACAGAGTGAGACTCTGTCTAAAAAAAATAAAATAAAAAATAAATAATAGCCCAGGAATATAAAATGCTGTTTGGATGACGGAAAGCGGTGGAGATGGAACTGAGCACAGCGGACTGAGAAAGAGACTCTAAGGTAGTTGTAATGAGAGCAGCGTGGCACGGACACAAAACTTAATGCAGCTCAATGGGACAAAATAGCACCAAAGCACTTCAACGACAGCGACTGTATAACAAGCAGGGTTTGTTACTGGTTGAATTCTCTGGCCATAAGCTGAGCATCCCTGCTGTGCGTGGAGCACTGTCCCAGGCCAGAATAAGGGCCACTTTCACCCCAGCCCTGCCCCTTCTTGGTTCCTATCTCTCCACCATGTGGCTTTCCCATTCCAAGTAGGACCTCGAAGATTGAGAATAAGAAAAGTTGAGGCATTCCTGTCCCCTAAATAGAACCGGTCGGTTGAGACGTGACTGGTATGAAGGTGGCGTGTGCTGCAGCCAGAGGGGCCTGGATTCACATCGCCGCAGGACCTCAAGCAGTCCGCACAACCCTGGGCGTGTCACGTGGCCTTGCCGAACCTCTGTTTCCCTTTGGGAAGTGGGGCCCATGTGCCCATCGACCCATGAATGGATCAATAAATTGTGGTATATGAATACCATGGAATACTATGCAGCATTAAAAAAATGGAGACTTTACCTCTTTTATGTTTACATGGATGGAGCTGGAAAATATTCTTCTTAGTAAAGAATCTCAGGAATGGAAAAAAAAAATCCAATGTACTCAGTACTACTGTGAAACCAAATTATAATCACTCACACTTGCATATGAAAAATGAAACACAACTATAGCCTAGGATGAAGGAGAGAAGGGGAAGGAGAGGGAAAGGAGGGGGATGGGTCAACAGAGGGAGGGTTAGTAGGGGGACCACACCTAAGGAGCATATTGCAAATACAAGTTGGATCTATCAGGTGTAGAACATAAATATCTTAACGCTGTAATTGGGGAAATGAGGTGAAGGCTACTTTGATTAGTAGGATGTAAGCACTCCAATTTGTACAAATAATCAACACATTGAGTCCTATAATGGCATAAATGTGCGCATGATCTATGTACAAATGACTTAATAAAAAAAAAAAGCCCAGCGTGCTACTGTCAGGGTTAAAGGAGGGAGCCCTGGCCACGGTCAATGCTTCCTTCTGCCTTCTACCCTGGTGCTTCAGAGTCGACTCTGGCCGTGCGGTTCTGGGCTCACTTAGGGCTCATTTCCTCTCCCTGAGGACATGGTTTTGGGGTGTTTTAACTGTATTGTCATTTTGCTGTTGGCCACAGATGACGTCCGGTTGTTCGCCTTCGTGCGCTTCACCACTGGGGACGCCATGAGTAAGAGGTCCAAGTTCGCCCTCATTACGTGGATCGGTGAGAATGTCAGTGGGCTGCAGCGTGCTAAAACCGGGACGGACAAGACCCTGGTGAAGGAGGTCGTACAGGTAACTGTCCCGCATTCCTTCAGGGTCTGGGGGTGGGGGGAGGCCACTCTGCATAGAGGGTCACCTTGCAGCGGGACCAGAGAGGGTCTGACTCCCGGGTCTGTGACTTAGCTGTGACTTTGAACAAGCCCAGCTGCCTCTCTGGATCTGTAGAGCCCCTGGGGGGATGGCACTAAAACTGTCTCAGGACTAGGCTTAGAGGACGGACTGTGCTTGTGGTCTTGCCATCACACAATGGAAATGTGGCAGCTGGACCCCCTCTCTGGGTGGGACAGATTGCTCGCACAGAAGGGGGATGGCTCCTGGTGGTGGCCGTGGGACCCACGTGTGCGCTTTCTGAACAGTGCTTTAACATTCTAGCAAATAAAGAACATTCTGGACACTTTCAATGTTGGAGACTTTTAAAGGTCTTTCATTTGGGCTTAGGGTGTGGGGTCAGGTTGAGAAGAGAAAATTTGAATTCCGAAAAGGTAAACCAGAGGAAGGGGTGGGTGAGGGAAAGGGCTCTTTCTCTACCAAAGGGATTTCTCAAGGAATCCCCCGTCTTTCAGTGCCTTAAACTATTGTTGAAGTCACCAGAAATGCTGTGTGACAGGTGCTTGCCGCAGTCTGTCTGTATCAGAGGGCCAAGGGCACCGTCCATCGTCCCCACCCCACACACATCATTTCAAAAATACAAAACAGTATGACAGTGAACTGGTTCCCTTTAAATGAATGTTTAAAAACACAGGGATGCAGGGTTTCTTTGTGAGGTGCTGGAAAGACCCTAAAATCGACTGTCACAATCGTTACACATATCTGTAAGTGTACCCCAAAACACTGAATTGTAAAAAACAAAATCAAACAAAAAATAGGTGTAACGGTTGGGCGTGAGGGCTCACGCCTGTGATCCTAGCACTCTGGGAGGCTGAGGTGGGTGGATTGCTTGAGCTCATGAGTTTGAGACCAGCCTGAGCAAAAAGTCAAGACCGTGTCTCTAATAAACATAGAAACACTGAGGCAAGAGGATCCTTTGAGTCCGACTTGGAGGTTGCTGTGAGCTGTGATGCCACAGCACTCTACCCAGGGCGACAGCTTGAGACTCTGTCTCCAAAAAAATAAATAAATAAATAAAATAAAAATAGGCTGTATCCAATGTAATGTCTTGGACTAGACCCTAGAACAGAAAAACTGTTGAAATATGAATAAAATCTGGAGCTTAACTAATTATAACATACCAGTGTTGCCTTTTTCACAGTGACAAGCGTATCAAATTAATGTGAATGTGGAGTTAGCAGTTGGGGAAATAGAGTGGGTGTTTGTGTGCTGTGGGGATGAGCTGGGACTACAGGCGCCCACCATGTCCAGCTAATTTTTCTATTTTCAGTAGAGACCAGTCTCACTCTTGCTCAGGCTGGTCTCCAACTCTTGAGCTCAAGGGATCCTCCCACCTTGACCTCCCAGAGTGCTGGGATTACAAGTGTGAGCCACCATGCCCAGACTAAAAAAAAATTTTATTTAACAAATAATCATAGGAAATGATAAATTTCTGTCTTTGCACGGCCACCGCCTGGTTTTTTCTCTCCCTGCCGCCTGTCTCCGACAGACCCATCTCCTGCCTTTCTGCATTGCCACAGTCATGGCTCGCGATCGCACTGCAGCCTGCAGCTGCTTTTTATTTTTTTTAAATTAATATAATTTCATAAATTCTAGGGCTGCACACTCTTTGTAATTAATGTTTTTCTGGGAGCAGAGTGTCCCATCTCACAAGTGTACTGTGATGTACTAAATGTTCCCCTGTTCTTGGCCTCTTGAGTTGTTTCCAGTTTTCATTTTTATAAATATTGTTCCAACCAACGTTTTCATACACACAACTCCTTTCTCTCTTTCATTGAATTGTTTCTTTAGAACACATTCTCAGGAGGTAGGCTTCGGGAGTTAGCAGTCATGATAATCATTTTTATTATTTATTTATTTATTAAGACAGAGTCTCACTACGTTGCCCTCGGTAGAGTGCTGTGCTGTCACAGCTCCCAGCAACCTCAAACTCTTGGGTTTAAGTGATTCTCTTGCCTCAGCCTCCCAAGTAGCTGGGACTACAGGTGCCCGCCACAGCGCCCGGCTATTTTTTTTGTTGCAGTTGTCATTGTTTAGCTGACCAAGGTCAGGGGTTCAAACCCTTCAGACTTGGTGTATGTGGCCAGCACCTCACCCATTGAGCTAGGGGCACCACCAGTGATAATCATTTTTAGAAGGTCTGAGTTGTCAGATTACGAGTGCTGTGACCTCAGCCTTGCTCACAGCAACCTCAAACTCCTGGGCACAGGTGATCTTCCTGCCTCAGCCTCCTATAGCTGGAACTACAGGAACATGCTTCTGTGCCCAGCTAGTTTTTCTATTTTTTGTTCGGATGGGTCTTGCTGTGTTGCCCAGGCTGGTCTCAAGTGTCTGGTTTTAAGTGATCCTCCTGCCTCAGTGTGACCCACTGTGCCTGGTTATCAGATTGCCTTTTTAAAGGGTTAGCACTGTTGCTGGGACCTAGGAAATGCTCAGTAAACATAATTTATTTCAAGTCCTAATCTGTGTGACTGGTTAACACCTCTGTCCTCACACTGTCTGGTCCTGGAAATCTTCCTTTGGAAAGTCACTTCTTAACCTACAGGGTATTTTTTTCCCAGGCTAGTTGGGTTTTAATGGTTAACTAGCTTTGCAGGGTTATGTGTGTGTGTGTGTGTGTGGCATCAAAGAATACCTGTTGCATGGCCGAAAGTCTCCTGCTGAATTCTGCCCACCCAGGCTGAGCCCCCTCTTGAGTGTGGCCTGGAGGACAGAGCCCAGAGCCCAGAGACCGTGGATGCATCCACTGGGCACAGTCTCTTGAATCTTGCCATTCCTTTTTACTTTCCATTTAGAAAAATTGTGGTAAGGGGCGGCGCCTGTGGCTCATCGAGTAGGGCGCCGACCCCATATACTGAAGGTGGAGGGTTCAAACCCGGCCTCGGCGAACTGCAAAACAGAAAAATAGCCGGGCGTTGTGGCGGGGGCCTGTAGTCCCAGCTACTCGGGAGGCTGAGGCAAGAAAATCACCTAAGCCCAGAAGTTGGAGGTTGCTGTGAGCTGTGTGACACCACGGCACTCTACTGAGGGCGATAAAGTGAGACTCTCTCGCTACCAAAAAAAAAAGAAAAAAAATTGTGGTAAAATACAATAACGTAAAACTTAACCATTTCAGCCATTTTAAGGTATAAACTTCAGTGGTATTAAGCACATACACAGCGTTGTGTGGCCATCACTGCTGTCTTTCTAGAACTTTTTCACCACCCCCCAGGGAAACCTCATAAAGGTATCTTGCAATCTTGTACCCTCCAAGGAGCCTGCAGAATTTCTTCTAAATCTAGAACCCTTGTCAGTTGGTTAAGAGGCCCCATGACTCTTCTCTGCCAGGAGCCTTTAGGTAGGAGGCGTAGTTATGATCCCTTGTTTGGGAGCTCAACTAAGGTGAGGTGAAAAGGGGGATTGCCTGGCCTGTGGAATTGGGAAGTGTGGGGTGGGGTAGGAGGTTGGGCTCTAGGTGTGGCCAGTCAGGGCTCAAGGGGCATTTTCTTCTCATCCCTCCGTCCTGTTTTTCTCAGGGTGTGGCCTCAGGCAGCCTCTGCCCTGCAGGAGGAACCGGTCCAGGCTATGGTGGTCCTTTAGGTCAGGATCCCAGAAGAAAGGAGTCTTCTTCCCTCACTGTCAATCAATCCCTTAAGAGGACCCTGATTGGCCCAGCTTTGTCACATGCACGCCTTGTGGGGCAGGAAGGCGGGTTTTCATGATGGGCAGCCCCAGTTCATCCCAGTTGCCAACAGATGCTGTAGGTGAAGCAGCCTGGATGTCCACTGAGGTGGGGAGCTGGGACACTGTCCTGAGCTGCAGGTGCAGTGTCACACCTTGACCTCTATCCTTTGCATTTTCTATCTCTACACGTAAAAATGTTAATTATCTGAAGCTCCTGCAAGATTTCACGTTTATCCTACAGTAGCCGCAGATGCAGCCATTCAGATTACAAGGAGCGTTGAGGCCGCTATGGCCGTGACAGTGTCTTTCTCTTGCTGAGCCTGGCGTGAGCGTCAGCTTCCTCTCTGCTTAATGGAAACTCAGACCAGATGTCCTCTGAGGCGGCTTCCAGATGGGAGATGGATTCTGTGTCTTGGGTCCTGGATCACCCCTCCAGCTGCCCTCGCTATTATTTCCATGTGAAGAATAAGTGAGCTGACTTTTAGCTTCAAGATTCCTGTGTGGGCGGGCCCTTGACTCTGATTATAGTAAAGGTAATGCACACCCATCCTTGTGCTATGCAGGAAACGCAGAATGGAAGTCAATTGCATGGTCGCTGATGTCGAGTGGCTGTGACCAAGACGGGTGCTCTTTGTGTTACTACCAGCTTGACCCTGGGCAAGTCTTTCTCCCTCCTGGGCCTCAGTTTCCTCATTTGTGGAGCAATGAATCGATGAGTTGGCGTGCTGTGTCGACTTCGGCATGTTATGAACATTTTTCTTTTCCTTTTTTTAAAATGGGATAATTTTTTATGATGGCATTTTACCTTTACTAGAACCTTCAACAAAGACGCATGCAGGGCCAGGTTCTGTCTTGAGCCAGATGGTGTGGCTTCGTGTTTCGGCTCCATCACTTACTGTGTGGCCTGAGGTCCGCTGCTTACCTGACCCGGGGCCTCAGAGACTTGACATCTAGTGTAGCAACCGACTCTCAGCATTGTGAGGATTAAAGTAACAAATGCAGCAGAGAGTCTTAGAAAGGTGTCTGGAAATGGCCCTGGCAGTAGTAGTAGTAGTTCCTTTTAGACAATGCCGTGATGCACAGCTTGGGTGGAAAACGTCCCTTTGTTTGGATTATTTCCTTAGGCAGTGGCTGCGCTAACTGGGAAGCATCTTGTTCTTGTTCCCCCCTATTGCCTAATTGTCTTGCAAATAGCTTGGACCAAAGTCACAAGAAAGGTCCTCACCACACCCACATTTGCCAGTGCTGACTTCAGATAATTCATACTTCATCTGTGACCCGACACAAGGGTGTATTGGCATGCAGGGAAAGTGAGGCCCAGAGCAGTGATAGGACCCGTCCCCAACCCACAGCTAACAAGCAACTGAATTGGGGCTAGAGCCCGGGAGAATTAGAAGTCGGGAGGTTTGACGCTGAGTCTCTTTAGTCTGTGCCAGGCTGAGAACCTGAGGGGCTTCTGAGGCTGAGAGGAGACAAGCCAGATGCCAGCTGGACCTCAGGGTCACAGGGGCTGCGGCGAGCTGGGCTGGGAGTCGAGAGAATGAGCTGAGCACACGCTGCTGTCTGCCACAAGGAAGTGCCCGGCTGGTGCCTGGGACAAAACATCGGGCCCTTTGTTCCCGTGTCTCTGTGGGATTGTTGGGACAATGCGGTGGCTGCTGACACGACCTGCCCTGTGCCGGGCCTGGTTATCTGGGTATCTCGATTTGGGCCAGCCCCAGTCAATGACACATCATGCTTGCCTTGCAGAATGGTTTTATTCCTGTGATTCTTTTATTTATTTGTTAACATAATATGAATGTTCGCAGAGCCGGGTACCCAGAGGGTATATTTCAGTTCTCAGCATTGGGAAAAGAGAACGACAAAGATGGTTTGCTCCGAGGAGATGTGGAGGGGAGGACAGACCTTCAGGAGACTGTGCAGAGCTCCCAGATCCAGGTCTATTCTGACGGCTTCTAAACCTCAGACGCAGGGTCCGTCGGAACCTGGGATCTTATCCACCTTCCCCAGGGTCAGATGTACCCAATCCTCCCTCTGAGGACCTCTTGTATGTACCAATGTGCTAAATAGATTAGTGACAATAGTTTGTGTCCCTACTGTGTGCCTGGTGCTCTTTAAAGAGCTGTCCACATATTAAATCATTTATCCATCATGAGGTTGGGTCTGTAATTTTCCTGGATGAGGAGCTGGAGACCCCAGGAAGGTGAGTAACTTGCCCAAGTCTGGCCTGAAAGCCAGAATGTGGTCTGAGGGTCACTTCTCCACCCTACATGTTTCCAAAGTCTTCCCGCGCTGAGAAAACCGTTTGGAGGCCATCGGTAGAGTTTGGATGCTCTCCTTTTTCTATGCGGGATGTATACGCTTGTGTGGCCCGTGCACATTTGTTTTTAAATTCATTGGTTCTCCATCTTTCTTGATGGTGGAAACTTTTTTATTTTTCAAGTGAAAACTGCACCTCGTTCAGTGCTTTTAAAAAGAGAGTTGCTGTGTCAAATGGAAAAAGTCATGAGCTTTGGGGAATGAGACTCAAGTCCGTATTTGAGCTTTATCAGCTCATGGTGGTAGAACCTGACGCAAGTAATTTTTTTTTTTTTTTTGTAGAGACAGAGTCTCACTTTATCACCCTTGATAGAATGCCCTGGCGTCACA
>CAUYRH010130030.1:0-34461 GCA_963574655.1 Perodicticus potto | reverse complement strand
ATTTTTAAATTATTATTATTGTTTTTTTTGAGACAGAGCCTCAAGCTGTCACCCTGGATAGAGTGCTGTGGCATCACAGCTCACAGCAACCTCCAATTCCTGGGCTCAAGCGAGTCTCCTGCCTCTACCTCCCAAGTAGCTGGGACTGCAGGTGTCCGCCACAACACCCAGCCATTTCTTGGTTGCAGCTGTCATTGTTGTTTGGCAGGCCAGGCTGAATTCGAACCTGCCAGCTCAGGTGTACATGGCTGGCGCCTTAGCCCGCTGAGCCACAGGCGCCGAGCCAGGAAATTTTTAAATTATTATGTTATCTACCTCTGTAACATTTCAGAAGTATTAGTAAGAGGCAAGTTTTACTTTTTTTTTTTGAGACAGAGCCTCAAGCTGTCGCCCTTGGTTGAGTGCTGTGGTGTCACAACTCACAGCCACCTCCAACTTCTGAGCTTAAGTGATTCTCTTGCCTCAGCCTCCCAAGTAACTGGGACTATAGGTGCCTGCCACAACACCTGGCTTTATTTATTTATTTATTTATTTTTTTGGTTGTAGTTGTCATTGTTGTTTGGCAGGCCCAGGCTAGATTCAAATCCACCAGCTCTGGTGTGTGTGGCTGGTTCCCTAGCCATTTGAGCTACAAGTGCCGAGCCAAGTTTTACTCTTAATAGAGGAACAAACCCATATTTAGTTGTTACGTATTGTACTGAACATTAATTCTTATTCTTATATACTGGGAATTAATGTGTTTGAAACTTAAATTATAATAAAACAATCAGATCAGACATTTTTCTGTCATCTTTCTTGAAAACGTCTTCAGATAATTCAATTAGATTTTAAATATTCTACCAGAATGAAGTTATTTTTATGCCTTTTGCCAAGTGAAACAAGCCATTAACCTTAAAAGAAACAATAACTTTTAAATTTGTTATATTATTTAATGCAGATTTAATAGGATTTTGTGGTATTATAAGGTATATTCTGGAAGTTCCGGTGAGCTCTGACCAATTTATCTTTTAGAAAAAAATCCAGTGAATATGGAGAATTTCTTTCCCCAGAATACCATTTTACTTTTTATATATGTTAAATGTTTTACTTTAGTGAGTTTAATAATAAATTCATCCTTTCTACTATAAGGGAATGTGATATATGATTATTATTTGTAAACTATTAATATATGGCCATATCTAATACAATAATAATATATTTTTACAGCTAACATTGTAGAATGTTAGAACCACATATGGCAACAAAAAGTATACTTTTGTGAAGTCATGTGAATTTTAAACAGGTTCATTCAAAGTCATACTTAGCATTTATGCTAAATTACTTAGTGCCTGTATTACCTAATTAGGCATCACTTTATATTTAATTTAATTTTGGAGACCCAAAGTGATGGACCAAAGTCTGCAGCCAACAAAACTTCTTGTTCCAATATTTCTGTGCATATTATTTTTCAGCTCCTTCGTTCCCCAGTACCCTCCTAAGTTTGGTTAGAGAGCATGATTGATAATACAGTGTTATATAATATGCTTATCAGACCAGAAGGTACTTCCTCCCATGTCATTGCAGCTCATTTACAAAATCTTAGAATTGAAACTTGACCTTGAAAGTCATTTATTATATTCTTATTCAATGAATAATCTATTCCACTGTGACTTCAACAAATATTCAATTTATCCTCTATTTAAATGCCTTTTCTATATTGCTGGCCAAAGAAAATATTACAGTGCTATAATAGCCACAACCAGCTGTATATCCTGGATTGAGCAACTTCAATGTTCTGGGCCTTATTTATAAAATGGCTATTATTTGGAGTAACAGAAATGACTAATGTTTATTAAATGTTCTCAACATAGGTTTTCTAAATGCATTACAAATATTACCTCATATTATCAGAACAATTTATATGTGACCAGTGATTGGGTGGTTGTATAAAATACTGTCATACCTAATCACTGTGACCACATCAATAATACCACCAAGGCATAGCATTTGGATTTATAATTTATATCTGAATAGTCAATTTCAAATATAAGTTAGTATCATAGATGTAAGTGCCCACAGATTTCCTTCAGTATTTTAAATACAGAAATTCTATCAATTCAATAATAAATGTTTATCATTTTTAAAATACAATCCAATAATTATTGTTTTTGCTTAATTTTATATAATTTAATTTTAAATAATTGTATTATGAAATAGATTGACAAGTAATGGAAATTTTTTTTATTTTTTTTTAATTTTTATTAAATCATAATTGTGTACATTGGTGCAATCATGGGGCACAATGTGCTGACTTTATATACAATCTAAAATATTTTCAAAAACTATTTAACATAGCCTTAATGGCCTTTAAATCACTATATGAAGACATTTATATTCTACTTTTAGTAATTTTCACTTGTCCCTTGTAAGATGCACCGTAAGTGTGATCCCACCAATCACCCTCCCTCCACCCATCCTGCCCCCTCCCCTCCCCTCCCTCGCCACTTTCCCCATATTCTTATGCTATAACTGGGTTTTAGCCTTCATATGAAAGCTATAGATTAGCTTCATAGTAGGGCTGAGTACATTGGATACTTTTTCTTCCATTCTTGAGATACTTTGCTAAGAAGAATATGTCTAAAACCCAGTTATAGCACAAGAAATGGGGAAAGGGGCAAGGGAGGGGAGGGGAGAGGGGAGGATGGGTGGAGAGAGGGTGATTGGTGGGATCACACTTACGGGGCATCTTACAAGGGTACAAGTGAAAATTACTAAAAGTAGAATATAAATGTCTTCATATAGTGATTTAAAGGCCATGAAGGCTATGTTAAATAGTGTAATGAAAAATTTTAGATTGTATATAAAGTCAGCACATGGTGCCCCATGATTGCACCAATGTACACAATTATGATATAATAAAAATTTTTTTTAAAAAAGTATATTCTTTAAATCTTCAAAATTTGGAGATTTTCTAGTTACCTATGCTATCTTTTTGTAGTTTAATTCAATAGTGGACAAGAGCCTTTTCTCTGCATTATTCAATCTTGTGAAATTTTTACTATTAGTTTGGTCTAATATCCACATGCATTCTTATGGAAGCAATAATGTATATTTTATCATAATTAAATGCACTGCTCAAATTATGCCATTAAATTATTTGTTGTATTGTTCATATATTCTATATTCTTATAATTTTTTTTTACTGGCTATGAATAGTGATGAGATAACATAATACACTATATATATATATGTATGTATGTATAAATAACATGTTACTGGATGTATACAAATTTATGATTTTATATGCTGCTATTGGTTTGATCTTTTATCAGTATTTTCCTAGAAATTTATCTACTTTAAAATCTAGTTTGTTTTACAATAATGTAAAATTCACATTTCTTTCGCATGCTGTTTTTCTAAAATATCTTTTCACAGTCATTTTCTGTGTTCTTGTATTTAAGATGTATGTCTAACTAATACCATGGTTAGGTTTTATTTTTTAATCTTAGAGTCAGAATATTTAAACTCTTTATTTTTAATATAATTACTCAAACAGTTTTGATAGGTAATAGCTTATCATTTGTTTGCCATATAACCCTCATGCTTTATATTTTTTATGTCCTTTCTTTTTAAACATTTATTTATTTATTTTTGAGACAGAGTCTCACTTTGTGGCCCTTGGTGGAGTGCCATGGCGTCTCAGCTCAGAAAAACCTCCAACTCTTGGGCTTAAGTGATTCTCTTGCCTCAGCCTCTCAAGTAGCTGGGACTACAAGGTGCCTGCCACAACACCTATTAAAATAGCCACAACAGCTATTTTTTTGTGGTAATTGTCATTGCTGTTTAGCTGGCCCGGGCTGGGTTTGAACCCGCCAGCCTCTGTATATGTGGCTGGTGCCATAACCACTGTGCTCTGGGCACCGAGCCTTTATGTCCTTTCTTAACTTCTTAAGGATTAATCAGTTATTTTTTACTTTTTTATTTCCTCTTTATTAGTTTGTCAGTTACATTCGTCTCTGTGTGGTTACCATGAGTTACTAGAACATACAAATACCGTCACTAATTGATTATTTTTTTAATACTCCAGACAATGCAAGGACCTTGGAATGATTTGACTCAATTTATCCTGCTCTTTCATTCTTTGTTATTAGTGTGATGCATTTTATTTCTACATATATTGCAAAGCCCTCAAGCCATTAGTATTTTTGCTATCTAACATTAAAATTCATTTATATTTATTCATGTACATATACTTACCCTTAATATCTTTCCTTATTCATTTCTTTCTTATACTTTAACCCCAAATTATTTTCCTTCTATTTGAAACTCTGTCTTTAATAAGTTTTTCTAGTTTATCTTTGTTAGTAAAAAAAAAAAAAAAATTCTCAGCTTTTGCTTATTTTAAAAGTTTTATTTCATCGTAATTTTTAAAGGATATTTTCTCTGGAAATAAGATTCCTTTACAGCACATCAAATATCATTTCATTGTCTTTTGGGTTAATTGTTTCCTTTAAGAATGTACTGTCAATATTAATGCTCTTATGAAGCAGTGTTCCCATTATCTTAAGTATTTCCATAATTTTGTTTCTGGATTTAAGCAGCTTTTCCATAGCATGACCAGGTGTAGTTTTGCTTATATATGATCTTTTCAGGTTGGCCAGAACTTCTAAATGCTACAGTGACTATATTCCATCATTATTTGAATTTTTGTGGGTATTACGTACTCAAGTACTGAAGTTACTCCATTCTCTCTCTGTTCTTCCTAGGGGACCCAAATATATGCAAATTGGTTTTCTTTTCAGTATGTGTTACATTTATCTTATGCTTTTGTGTATTTTCATTTTTTTCTCTGCCTCAGTTTGAATCATTCTATTAATTCATTTATTAGTTCTTATGCCTTAACCTACTTTGTCTAGACTATTTATACCCATCTTTAGAGTTCTAATCTCAATTTTTCTTTAGCTAAAATTTTTATTTATGCACTTTTACATATTCTAATTTGCTGGTGAAATTCTCGATATTTTCATCTTTTCCTCTTTGTTGTAATATACCCATCATATTTACTTAAAGAACATAAATGTCTTAACACAATAATCAAGTAAATGAGGCAAAAGCTATGTTGATTGGTTTGATGTAACCACATCAGATTGTATAAAGAAAAAAAATCAACACATTGTACCCCACCTATGCATAAATGTATCCACGATCTATGTGTATTTGACTTAATAAAAAAAATTTAAAAAAACCTTTTTTGCCTGTTAATTTCCAATATATCATCAGTTTTTAATATTGTTTTTAAATTCATGTAGTCTGTTATTTTTGCATTTTTGGTAATTCTTATTTTAATGTTTGTCATTTGTAAGTTTTTTGTTGTTGTTGTTGCTGTTGTTTTTTGTTTGTTTGTTTGTTTTTGCAGTTTTGGGCCGGGCCGGGTTTGAACCCACCTCCTCCAGTATATGGGGCTGTTGCCCTACTCCTTTGAGCTACAGGCGCTGCCCCATCATTTGTAAGTTTTTACTTTTGTAGTTTTTCATATGATATTTTCTTCCTGCCTCATCTTGTTTTTCATTGTTATTGTTTTTTTTATTTTTATTTTTATTTTTATTTTTGGCGATGAAGAAAGAGTGAAGGTTTAATTTCATCAGGGACTGAGTTAAATCAAGTTCATTTTCAGTTTTGGTATAATTTTTTTCCAACTTCTGATTTGCCCCTCTTCAGTGTATCATCTAGTATTTCTATTACAGAACTTAGTTTAAGGATTTGGTTGTTCTCCCTGGTATGGTGTGGAATTTTATTTTTATTTATTCAATTTCATTTAAGTGTAAAAACCTCCTGTTTTTCAGAAGCTTCTTATCTCTTTTCTGCGCAGCTTCAGAGAATGACAAATATCCCTAAAGGAAAACTTGTCAGCTGTCAGGGTCATTCAACTCCTCCCTTTTCACTAGGATCTTAGATATTGATTATCAGTACTTTTTCTTTTTTAATGTAAGAATGTGAGGGTCTCAAATTTCATCTCTTTTATCTCATGAGCCTACCAAAAGCTCTGGTATTTTCTCTGTCCCAGGAATTCATTCTGCTGCAAGAAGAAAATCTAGATTCTCAGATTCTTGTGAGTCTAAGACTGGAAAATGTCCTCAGAAGAAAACCCTCCGCATTCTATGTGCTAGTCACACCTAAATTTCCTCCGCCCCACATCTTGGGTCTCTTCAGTTTACTGTTTACGCCTGCAGTTCCCCAAAGCTTTCGGGTTGTTATAACAAAATATCATAGGCTGGGTAGCTTCTAAACAACAAAAAGTTATTTCTCACAGTTTTGGAGTCTGGGAAGTGCTTGATCAAGGCGGAAGTGTCTGGCTCATAAATGGTGTCTTTTCACTGTGTCCACACTTGGTGGGAGAGGAGAAGGAGCTCCCTGGGTCCTGTTGTATAAGGGCATGAATCTCATGCAGGAGGCCTGATGATCTAGTGACCTCACAAAAGATCTCGCCTCCTAATAACATCACTTTGGAGTGAAGATTTCAACACTTTGAGCCGGGACACGAACATTCAGATCATAGCATACCTGAATATTTTTCATTAATAAACTTTAAATATTAGAGCAATTTTAGGTTCACAGACATCTTAAGTAGAAAGTGTAGAATTTATGTGCACTTTTTAAATTTTTCTTTGATTATTTTCAATAGAGATGTTGGTCTATTACAAGATATCCACCACATTAACATTAGGAATTACGTCTGAAGCTATACCTCATGAAGTGATCAGTATCTTCATGATATTATAAAAGAAATACTTAAAATTCCCATACAAGTTCTCCAAGATTTAAATAAAATACTTATATATTTTAAAACTGCAAAAAATATTTTCAGCTGCTATAAAAAGCATGGACTCCTGGTACTATACAAAGAACTCTTAGAATTTGGTAATTGAAATGTTAATATAATAGGTATGTGGATACAGTTCGTAAAAATTTTTAATGAGGGATAGATTTAAAAAATAAATGCTGAAGACTATGCTAGACTGATGAACTTCTCAAAATTGAAAGTGAAAATAAATATTTTTCTTGATTAAATCATCTCTGATAGCTGCTCAGTATAACTTCCTAGGTATTAGACTTCAATCCTTAACAGTAGCTGTTAGCTAGAATTTAATTTAAACTGAAAAGCAATGCCCTGAAATGCTGGTTCTTCAAGTGCCTTCTCAGCAGAGTTGCTACCATATTGAAATTGCTACAGCTCCAAACCAATCTACCAACTTAGACTTTGATATTATTGTTAGAACAAATGAAACCCGCGTATTTCCATAGTCTCTTCAACCATGATTTGGTTTTCTCCTTGGAGTTCACTTTATAATCAAATGCTTTTTATTATGGTTTCCCTTCCCATTTTCAATCTCTTCCCTTTTTATACCAAAGTCCTATTATTCATAACATTAAAGTATATATGGGTTACAATAATTTCACTGTAAGTTTGGCAGTGGTAAATTGGGCAATTTCAAACATTTTTAGTGCCAAGACAAACTAATAAGCCATGTCAGGAAAACAGACAAATGTGATAAATGCAACTAAATGTTCAAAAATAAGAGAATGGTTAGCAAAATTCTTTATCAGTTTATATATTTTTATGCACACAATGCACACATAGTATACATACTGTGTTCAATGACTTACAAAAATATTTACAATGGCATGGGCAAAATAAAAATATTTAAAAATTAAATGAAAAAGTATAGAGAAAATAAAATCAGATAGTACAGAAAAAAAATACATGAGATACTGTTTTATAGGATTTGGGAGATAAAGTGATCTCTGCTTTTTGATCTTGCTAACAGCCAAGAGAAGAGAGAAACACAGTCAATTTCAATATTCACAGGTGTTTGAAAGACAAAACAAAGCAGGTGATGATCAGAAACAATATGAGTTTTCCTAAGTCCCGAGAAAAATTCCTGTCAGAGGTAAAATCCCTCCCACTTAGTTGTAATAATTTTCAAAATAAATTTAGAGCAGAAAATTCCTTTTTCAAAAGAAGTCTTACACAAATCCCCAATACGTAAACCAATAAAACAGATAAAATGGACCTACTCAAATATAAGGAACTATGTATTATTTTCTTGGCAAAAAGAGATCTTAGAGATACTGAAAAAGGATTAAGCAACAGAAAGAACAACTTTTAGGCTAGGCTCAATAGTACAGACATCAATTCAATCATTTATTACATGAGATTGAGCAAATTACTAACCTTTTGAATATCAGTTTCCTCAACTTCGATGCTTCCTGACAAGGGGTAATGAAGCTTAAAACAATGAACAGAGGTATGCAAAGCCTTGGCTTAAGGAATGGGATAGAAACATAGAGATTTCCTTCCTTCCTCACTACTTTCTACTTTGATCATTCATATTTTTAACTTCCTCTTAACTTGATTTGTTATTATAATAGTTTTCTATAGTAATGACTTTATAGACAAGAGACTTGAATGGGTTGGGGTTTATTAAGTACTTAATTAAGTAATAATTAAGGTCCTAGTACTTGTCTCCAGGGCCTTGCCGGGTAACTGTCCTAGTTACAGGTATGATTGCAATCTTCCTTTATAGCTGTGGTTATAGCCACACTTTCACATATAACGTTAAGGATGTGTGTCTTCTTTTACTATTGACTTACATTTTCTGCAGTTTATCTTTTATAATTGTCTCTTGAAGTACTGGTCCTCGAATTTATTAATCACGCAACTCTATTTATTTATAAATTATTAATCTACACTTATATCATTATTAATTCTTCCCCGCTTTTCTTATACTCATTTAAAAGAATTATTTCTAGCTTCTTGGCTTGAAAGAGTAATTCGTTTATTTGCAGTCTTTCTTATTTAATATAAAATCATGTAATTGTCAAATTTTTCTTTTGAGCATAGGTTTGGAAGCATCCCACCAGGTTTAAACCTTGTGTAATTATAATACTGAATTTGTGTTTTATCTGAGGTAAGAGAATTTTTCTTTTCAGCAGAAACTACTGACTGCCACAGCACTCCAACACAGGTCACCCCTCCTTCCACGGTAATACACTTTGATGGCTGAGCGCGTGGCCCCTGACCTAAGGAGAACTTCTTAGGTGGGGTTTGCCACCTTCTTGCTGGGTTTTGCCACATAACTTAGTTCCATGAGGCAATATGAGTAAAGGTGATCATGTGATGAAACAATGCAAATTCTTATTCTGAAAAGAAAAGTATGTCTGCCTTTTCTTAATGCCTAAATGCCTCTGACCCAAAGGACAGAGGAGCTAAAGCAGCTACCTGGGACCCCTGGCACCCCAGGTCGAGGTGCACAAAATAAGCAAACAGAAGAAGTCTGAATTCCTGACATCAAGAAGGTGCCCTAGCTACTGGGGTAGCTTATGAAAGAATTGCTTGTGAGCAAGAAAGAAACTTCTGTCCCATTGAAGGATCTGGATTTTAAGGTCTGGCATTAGGTGTAGCATAATGAATGCAGTTAATTGTTCTTAGCTGCATTGTATTGTATTCAAAGAATCTAGAATGTGCAATTTCTGCCTGGACTACGCTGAGAAGTTTTTTGTTGCCTAAGAGATGACTGAGTTTGTATGTTCTATGTATTGCTTGTTAGTCCTCACAATTCACTTTGTGTATGCATAAGTTTTGTATGTATTTACATGTTATTCATTCTACTTAATCAATCATATTACTACTTTCCATACTATGATCTCTAACACGCTGCTTCTATGGAATATTAATAGCTCACCTCAAAATAAAATGTTTAATGCTTCCATGTGTTCTGCTTCCCGTTTTCATTGTAGTGGGTTAATAACACAGGCTGGACTGGAGTGTGGACTCCCAGCTCCCCCACCTGACAGTCTGTGCGGGATCAGGCAAGTTACTTACTCTTGCTTTTCCTCAGTTTCCACGATTGTAAAAATAGGTAAAATAATAGTACCCACCTCATAGGATTATTAGAAGGATTGTAAGATGAAGGCATGTTAAATACAGGGTATTCCCAAAGTCATCTCTAAATCACCAACATACAAAATTGGGAATTTTTAGCTAAATGTACCTTTATGAATAAAATATTCATTATAAAGTTTTACAAAGAGGTGGCCAACATGTAGAGAATAATTTGTAAAATTTTGTAATGGATATTTTAAAATAAAGGTATATTTAGCTATAATTTCCCATTTTCCCTATAAATGGCAACTTGCAGGTTGATCTTGGGGACAGTCTGTACTTAGAACAACGTCTTTCAGAAGGTACGCATATTTTTAAACCGCCACATATTTCTCTGAGAAGTAATGAAGTTAGGGAATCTGATTAATATCACGTATCCTAGCATTTTCCAAACTTATTTAAGTGAAGATATTATGCTCATAGCCAGTTGGGGGCAAAAATGTGTTCACAGAATATTGATTTTAAAACCAATTGAATTATATTTGGCCCCACCGCATTTCAGGAGTTTTTTCCCCCACCGAGGCACACAGCTATTTAGGAAGTTCTTGAACCCCCTTTGAAATTGACCTGAGTTCTATGTCTACATGCATGGGTTTATTTCTGGAGAGAAGAGTTTATCAGATCCTCAGGTTTCTCTGTGTGTATCTTATCCCAACCTGAAATCCCAGACTCCGAAAACTGTGCGTCTTCTCCGGTTTGACTGTCCCTTTCCACTGTTCATGCTGAGCTCAAGTTCATCCTGTACATCATCGTTAAGCTTTTTTTGAGTGTCAACTGATTTTCACTCTTTTAATATAATTTTAAATTTCTGTAAAATGTGTTTTATCATAAGACAGTCTCTTAATTGTTGTCTCTACATAGCTTTCTCCTATTTTTTAAAAAAGCAGTGCTGTCTTGTATAGTGAAAATTAATTGTTTTCTCATGGTCTTTCTTTCTGTTTCCTGCAGCAAGTCATTTTCAGAAACAAAACCAGCCCTACTACTGAGTCATCCAGATGTTGTTTCCTATTATCTTATATTGTTATTTCACATACTTGGGTTCGGCCTTGATTTTATTTACTTTTCTCATTTGTAATAAGATAATATCTGGCCAGTCACGGTGGCACACACCTGTAATCCATGCCAGGGTGGGAGGATTGCTTGAGCTCAGAACTTTGAGACCAACCTAAGCAAGAGCGAGATCCTGTCTCTTCTAAAAATAGAAAAATTAGCCAGGCGTATGGCACATGCCTGTATTCCTGGTTATGTAGGCAGCTGAGGCAAGAGGATGGCATGAGGCCAGGAGTTTGAGGTTGCAGTGAGCTATGATGATGTCACTGCACCCTACCCAGAGTGGCAGAGCAAGACTCTGTCTGAAAAAATAAAACAAAAACAAAATAAAATAAAATAAAACAAGACTAACCAAATTTCAAGTATGTCAGTTTAGACAGTGAACAAATATTCCAGTCTCAGAATATTTTCCAACAGTGATCTAGGAAAATCTTTTCCGGTGTAAATTTGATTGGGGGGATGATCCATGGAGATGCTATCTGGAGAGTGCCAGTGGACACTTTCTGGGCAGCCTCTACAGTTTTCATCTATTTCACCATTTCTATCAGGTTTTCTTTTTCTTTGAGAGAGAAATTTTTATACCCACAATCAATATTCTGCTGCTCCCAAAGAATGCACATTTTTTTGCATAAAATATAACTGATCAGAATGTATATTACCAAGGATTTTTCTAGATTTCATCACTTTCTGCTAAGATTTACTCATACATTTTACACCAATAAAAACCACTATGCTCTCTCAAGAATGCTACTCTCCCTGGTCCCCAGTTGTGTTTTCTTAAATCTGAAATCTCTACCTGAAAGTGGAAAGGTGTAGATGGGAAGCAAATGAACTGATATTTAACCCAATTCCACTAAGGGTAGCTGATGAGTAGACTATAGCGAGCCCCTTTTTTTCTGGATGGAATAGTCTCTAGAGACAGATTTCAGGACGATCAAGGAAAGGGTATTTTAGCAAGACAGCCCTTTATTTCTCACATAAGTTACTCCAACTCATCATACTGTAAAACAACTAACACACCCTGAAAAAAAAAATCTGTTTCTTTTTCTTGGCTGTTATCAACAACTTTCTTCAAGTCTTCCACATCTGAGAAGTTACGAAGTATTCTAAGAAGCCACATGGTGCGGTGTGAAGAGCAAGATATTTAGAAGCAGAGGATCTGGTTTCAAAACCCAGAGCTGAGTATTTCTTTTGCTTGGGTCTTCATTTCTTCATTCCTAATATGTTGCCATAATATGTGCATATTCCTCTGAATGTCAAATAATTTTCATAATGAACAAATAGGAACCAAAGATATTTTGAAATTACAAAGTATAGAAAACACACTTATCAAAAATTTGAGAATGCAGCACAAGCAGTGGTACTTGTTAGCTGTTAAAACATCCAAAGCTTTTATCAAAAACAAAAATCCCAAATCCGTGTTATAAGCTTCTACTTTAAGAAGAGATACGATATAAACTCAAAGCAAACAAAAGAAAGGAAATAATCAAGTTAAGAGCAGAAACCGGTATAATTGAAAACAAAATCATTAGAGGAAAACCAAACAAACCCCGATTCATTCACAAGATCAATGAAATCCATAAAACTCTTTACAAACTGATCAAGATAACTATGGAAGACAGAAATTAACAATTTCAGAAACGAATGTGAGAATATCATCCCCAATACCATTGACATTAAAGGAATAGAAAGAGATTCTTTCTTTTCTTTTCTTTCCTTTTTTTTTGAGATAAATTTCACTGTTTCCCAGTCTGGAGTGCAGTGACAATGTCTTAACTCCCTGCAACGTCAAACTTTTGGGTCCTGTGATCTGCCTCCCTTAGCCTTCAGTGTAGCTGGGACAACAGACACCACCATGCCAGGCTAGATTTTGGTTTTGATTTTTTTTTGCACAGAGATGGCAATCTTGCTGTATTGCTCAGTCTGGTCTCAAACTCCTAGCTTGAAGCAATCCACCTACCTTGGCCTCCCAAAGTGCTAGGATTACAGGCATGAACCAGCTGCTCCCAGCCAAGAAGAGAATTTTATGACAACTTTTGCATTATTTTTTATAATTTTAATGAAATAGGAAAATTCTTTGAAAAGCAAACCTCCAAAACGTATTCGAGAAGAAATAGATAACCTGATTAGCTCTATATCTACCAAAGAACAGATTTCACTGCTTCAGTAGTGAAATCTACCAAATATTCAAGGAAGAAATAATCACAATTCTATACAAACTCTTCCAGAAAATAGATGAGTAGGAAGACATTTCAATTCAGTTTATTAGGTCGGAATTACCCTAACACTCATATCAGACAATGACATTAAAGAAAGAAAATTTAAGGCAATATTATTCATGGATATAGAAGTAAAAATCTATCACAAATGCTAGTGACTATTATCTTTATATTATCTGTCTGAACATCTACATGCACAGTATTTTTATTTTGATTTCTGCCTTTTGTTGTCCATTCATTCCGTTCTTGTTCTCTTTCACATTTGTAACACCTCTCATGTGGATTATTATAACTTTCCAACTGACTCCATACCTTCATTCCCTTCTTTTTGTTTTTTTGTTAGTTACACAGATTTAAAACATAGCAGGTGATAAAGCGAGCTGACTTTTTATGGGTGTTCCTTGGCTTTCTAATAAGACTATACAAGTTAAGAAACCATGTTTAATTACGAATGCTCTAGTCTCCTGCCGGTTAAGATAGTATTGTACACATATAAATATTAGATATTTATAAATACCTGTTGATGATGAGATCAAATAGATTTGGGGGTATTGAGAATAAAGCTTGACATATCTGGCTCTTCTTCCAGATGTAAGGGTCGTTTGAAAATGTCCAAACTTATTTCTCTGCCTCTCTTTAGCCGCACTTTTTAAACTGACACCACACATATGAGAATGTGGGGATTTTCTGCATGCTTGGTTCTGTAATTTTCTTGTCCAATGAATAATAAAAGTATTTTCATACTGTGCTGAGTGCATGGCTGTCCCTATTCATCTCTGATCCTCTTCTCCCGACTCCAGGGTTGGTATACTCATGCTTCTTCTGTGTACTGGAAGAGCTTCCCTAATGCACGTAACCGTAATATTGACTTTGAATATTGAAAATATACTTTCATTTTATACATAATATATCTCAGGGTGCTGAAGTTCCCACTTACCCACAAGAAGTATTTATTTTCCCATTTAGTATAAAATATACACATTGCTAAAGCAAATATCATATACCTAGAGGCAACAAATTTTAGCATAATTACTTAGGTTGACTAGAATATGTTTACTTTCAATCTGAGTAGATACAACTTAAGAAATATTCCTCTAAATATTTAATTTGATATGTAGACACTTTCACACTTTCTTTTATTGCTCACGTTTAAGTAAAAAAGAAAGCACATGTTTAAGAGGCATTATAGAAAAGATCAAAACATCCATACAAAATAAATTGCCTTGATACTTCCTAAGTGCCAGATATTATTTGTATCCTAAAAATAGAAATATTGAGTCAAATGTGACAAGTTTGCTTCATAAAATCACAAAAATGACAGAAATATTCACATCTTCTGACTGTGCCTAATTTTCCTGATAGGAAAGTAATAAAATCCATATTTTTATTAAGTTAAAATAAGCAGAATGACCCATAGATTTATAATTAATGAGTATATTTTTACTTAGGATTAATCTTTTAAATATTTATCGAGCACTTACCATACGCCAAACATTATGCTGTAAGAGATGAGCATTTTCTTAGCAAAAGATGCCAACAAATTTAGTTTTAATTTTAAAGATAATACTTTACTGGGAAAATGTAATCAATAATTTGTCTCTCAACCTCAGAACAATTAAGTTGTCCCTGTTTCCAAATACCCAATTGGAGAACTTCCAGCTTTCCTACATCTCTATTGTATTATGAATAATGTTTCTAGCTCACTAATTTTGCTGCTAATCAAACACTAAAAAGAGATTCTTTATCCTTTCAGATACGCTTTGAAAAAAGCCTTCCCAACATATGCACCGGGGAATTATAAGTTCATTAGTATACAGTTTTTCAAATCTTAGATTCATGGTTCATTATGTTACCTTAGAGATAAAAATACAATTTTACACTTACATGACAGTGAAAAGAATTAGAATTAACATCTGATTATGAGTTTTTAATTTTGAAATTAATCTACAGGCATCTCCAATTTAAATCTTTCAAATCAAAAACTACGTTTACTATTTTATCACAAACAATACCTAAAATCTAAATTACATCCATTTCCAAAAAGGTGCACCCTTTCTAGATATTGAAAGAATTTCCATATTTTATAACGTAGATTCTAATGTATACAAACCTAAAAATACAGGGTGTCTGTAAAGTTCATGACCAATTTAAAATCGTGTGTAATTTAAAATTGCACACGAAATTTTTGGCCACCCTATACATACAGACTTCACGTTTTAGAAAGAGTCCTCATGCCTCTTATTCGATTCATTCTTTACTCTGTTACTGTGGCTACATATTTCAAGGAGAAATAAACAGCCAGTAACTAAGTGATGTGACATACTACTAGGAATCACAGAAGCACGTATCACATCAATTCTGGACACAGAAAATATCTCATGTGTTTCCTATATGCCCCTAAAGCCAAATTAGCACTGAGACCAATCCAGGAAGTTTACCTAAGAACTAAGCCCTCTCAAACACTTTATCTAATTTGGAAAGTCTTCTGCCAATTTCTATGATGTTGTATAGAATAAAATATTCAGATTGTGCTAGAAGAAATCCTACGCCAGCTCATCTTTCTAGGAACACAAATTGGACTGATTTTATGGACCTCTTTTCTAGTCCTAACTCTGGCCGGAACTGTTTACTAATCCTAGGGACTGCCCATTGGATAGTACATTTGTGTATAAACAATT
Organism: Perodicticus potto; assembly: GCA_963574655.1. Classification (NCBI taxonomy): domain Eukaryota; kingdom Metazoa; phylum Chordata; class Mammalia; order Primates; family Lorisidae; genus Perodicticus; species Perodicticus potto. Next base: position 18,592 of record CAUYRH010130030.1, on the reverse strand, counting down.
TTTCTTTTTGGGACAGAGTCTAACTTTCTTTTTAATTAAATTATAGCTGTGTGCAATCATAGGGTACAATGTGCTGGTTTTATATACAATTTGAAATATTTTTATCGAACTGGTTAACAAAGCCTTCATGGCATTTTTTTGGTGAGTTTCACTTTTTTGCCCTGAGTTGAGTGCCACAGCATCATCATAGCTCACAGCAATCTCAAATTCTTGGGCTTCAGGCGATCCCCTTGCCTCAGCTTCCCAAGTAGCTGGGACTACAGGTGCCCATCACAACACCCCGCTAGTGTTTCTATTGTTTTTTCTTTTAGTAGAGTTGGGGTTTCACTCTTGTTCAGGCTGGTTTCTGAACTCCTGAGCTCAAGCAATCCACCTGCTTCGGCCTCCTAGAGTGATAGGATTACAGGTTGAGCCACTATGCTGCCCTATAAATAATATTTTTGTTTACAAATCTTATAGAGGCAATAAATTCCAACATGAAATTTTTCTCAGTTCCTATAAAAAAAATTGCCTAAACTTCTCCCCTGTGTAATTTAACTATGCAACCAAAAACCACTTGTAACCCCTAAATCTATTTAATTTTTTAAAAGACTTAAAAACAAACAAAATACGACTTTAACAATCTCTTGAATAGTAGAAAAAGCTGCTGGAAATACTGGCTACCAGTAAGGCTTTTTAAGATTTTCTTGAATCTTTCCCCATTCTATAATGAATTGCTGCCAAGTTTATAATTCTAAAATGTGGCCAAACCATGTAATTTCCTTGTTCAGCTATCTTTGAGTAATTTCTTAAAAATCCTTTTCACCCATCTAGTGTGATTACAAGCCAAAACCTATCGTACCCTGTAATATGTCAGCTTCGTCTCTGCTCCCAGGCCACGGAACATGTCACATCTCCTTTAGCATGTTAGAATGTCTGTCTTGTTCCCTTATGCCTGGCTCATTCTGGTCCTTTCCTTCTCATCCAATGCTGATATAAAGCATCTTACAACTTTCTTTTTCTTTTTTTTTGCAGTTTTTGGCCAGGTCTGGGTTTGAACCTGCCACCTCTGGCATATGGGGCTGGCGCCCTACTCCTTTGAGCCACAGGCGCCACCCTCTTGCAACTTTCTTTAATCATGCAAGTAGTTGCAAATTTCTCTCTTTGTCTGGCTTACTGATATAACTGAAATCATACCAGAAAGGTCTGCACATGATGAGACGGGTAACACCCAGTAAATTCATGTGCTCCGAAAGTTTACTTATAAGTGACTGGGTAGTAGGTGAAAATTCAGTTGCCCACAAAAATGCTGAATATAATGAGTATTCCAGGTCATATTTAGGATAATCTGAAAAGTAGCTGAAACATATTGTTTACAAACATATAATTCCCAAAAATTTGATGAAAAGATGCATCCCATACTCCAGTGCAAAGGCTGAGGTCAAACGTGCATCACTCACTCATTTTCTAGTCTTTGTGCTTCCTTGGCAAATCACGTCATGCTGGATATATGGCAGTTGCTTTTTCTAGTTATTCGTTGCTTTAAAATTAAGCACTCTAAAATTTATTGGCCTGAAACAACAACTAGTTAATTTGTTGAAAATTTTGCAGCCTGGCCTGGGCTCACCTGCTGTCTCGCTGCTGGTCACTACGAGGGGTGAATTCATCTGGAAAGTCAGCCCGCGGCAGGAGGGAATGTCTTTCCACGATGTCACAGGGCCCCTCATTTCCTTGGTGCTTCTCACATACACTTTCTAGAAGCATAGCTGAACTTCTTGCCCGGAGGCTCAAGGTTCCATGAGTGCCACTAAAAACTTATGGACATTTTAGGGCTTAGGCCCTATGACACTCTGATATATTCTTTTGATTGAGCACATCATGGTCCAGCCTGGATTTGATGGGAGAGAATTGTACATAGGGATGAATACCAGGGAACTGGTTCACTGGGCCTCCATTGGAATAGACTGCCCTGGGGCTGAATTACTATTTATTGAGTTGGCTGTCAGTAATATAGAACAATGTATTCTAGTCTCTAATTGCTGGGAAATAATGAATTTAGCATTTTGGCAACTTGCAAAATTCAACTAAATAGAAATCAAATGCTTTGATATGTACAAAGTGTGATTTGGCTTTTTTTTTCAGACATATTTCTACTTCACCACAATTTGAGCTCTCTGTACATATTTCCTACCAGTGGAAATTATGTTAAGAAGTTTTTATTTTTTCTATGTTAATGACTACTTCATCATTTTGAATAATGCTTCAGAATAATATTCCACTTACAGTCAGTCCCCAAGTTATAAACATTTAACTTACAGATATCTTGCACTTACCAACAGGGACTATTACAGTAAGTCTCTGAATTACACATATCTGACCAACACACCATTTGCATTTATGAACAGAGGCTATTATAGGTGATAAGTGTACCTGTTCCAACTTCCATGCAAATTCAACTTAAGAACGAGCCTACAGAGCCTATCTTGTTAGTAATCTAGGTGTTGCCTGTTCTTAGGATAAGCATGCAAACCTCTGGCTTCTTTCCCCTACCCAAAGATTTAATTTGAAATAGACTTCAATTTCATCATTTCATGTGACCTTAGAAAGCAACTGATTAGCAGTGCATAGAAAAAAATAATTAATCAAAGCTTCCGAAATAATGACCCTGCCAGGTAAGTGTTTAAAGATAGCACAATTGCTTGTCATTTTTATTGAGTCAGAATGCAAATATTAGTCCCATTAGTTTATGTGAATAACATCAGAGTAAAGTGGGACCCGGTACGCCTTCTTCTGATCTCATCCTCTGTCTATCTTTATGGGGGGAAACAGTACTAATTGGCATGTTTTGATTGCAAAGACTGACTGGATACCCTTTTAGGTGATCTAAATAATGTTGGGTAGTCAGGATGAAGACGCAAAATACAAATGAGGAAAACAGGAATTTGAAGAGATCCAAAGGTCAGTGTGAAATGATTGTGATATGCGTAAATCCCCGAGGTGATTTAAGATTCAAGACTTTTCTAGGGAGGAAATCTTATTCCTTATTTGTCCCAGAAAGTTGTCAGTTCACTGCTGTTTACTTCCTGTTCTTGCTTTTATCACTTACAAATTTCAAATGCTACCCTTTAACTTTTCTGTCTTTCAGTTTCTATTTGCTCATGCATCTGGCTATTATTTTCATCTGCGATGTTCAGTGACATTTGGGACAGAACATTTATTAAACGTGCAAGGTGCTTCCACATACAGTATAAAATATCATTTGGTCCTCAGATACTAAATGCCTGTAGCACACACTGTCATTGTGGCAACTGAAAGCTTACCGACCCTGCCAGCTCCCCTAGCACATGATGGGTGTTCTGCCTCCACTGGGGAGAGCTACAAACAGCAGCAAGAGCTCTTTGTTTCCTACGTCACAAATACTTATTTTTAAAATCATAGTCATTTGATTGAATGAAAAGAAAAATAGGCTGGGAGGGGTGGCTCACACCTGTAATCCCAACACTTTGAGAGGCTGAAGCAGGAGGATCACTTGAGACCCTAGCAAAATCCTTTATCCACAAATAAATAAATAAACGGCCAGGTGCTGTGGTGCTCACGTGTAGTCTTAGCTACTAGGAAGGCTGAGGCAAGAGGATCACTTGAGCTCCAGAGTTCAAATCTACAGGGGGTTACTACTGTGCCATTGTACCACTGCACTCCAGCCTGGGTGACAGAGCAAGGTCTTATCTCAAATAAATAAGTAAATAAGTAAGGAAGTAAATAAATAAATAAATAATGATCTTAACACATGATACTCTCATAGTGGTTCCGGGTATTTACCAAACCAATTTGAAAACTATAATCATACAAAAATCAGCACATCAAAGAGAGTAAAAGATGTTCAACATCATTAGTCATTTAAAGGAAGGCAAATCAAAATACCAATGAGATGCCATGTCATATCCATCAGATGCTGTGATAAAAATGATGGACAAAAATAAGTTTTGATGAGGATGTGGAGAAATTGAAACTTCCATACATTGTTGTAAAATGGTACAGCTGTTTTGGAAAATAGTTTGGCAATTCCCTAAAGAATTAAGCTCAGAGTTACCATACGACCTAGGAAGTTCACTCAGAGATGGATGTGTGTGTGTGCGTGTGTGTACACACACATATATATACTCAAGAGAAATAAAAACATTTGCTCATGCAAAAATTTCTACATAAATGTTTATAGCAAAATTCTCTCTTTTTTGACACACAGTCAGACTCTGTCACCATGCACCCTGGCTAGAGTACATAGCTCACAGCAACCTCAAACTCTTGGGCTCAAGAGTTCCTGTTGCCAAAGCCTCCTGAATATCTTGGACTACAGGTGCCCACCACAATGCTCAGTTAAACTTCTATTTTTAGTAGAGATGAGGTCTTGCTCTTGCTCAGGTTGAAGGCCCTCCTCCATACAGAGTACTAGGATTACAGTCCTGTGTTACTTTGCCCAGCCCAGAAAAATTATTTTTTTCTTTTTTGAAAATAAAAATACAGCAATTTTATAATTCTTTTAATGACAACTTGTAATCACAAAATATCGCTATTTTGGTTATGCCATTAGATAAAATTCAGCCAATTAGCACTGATTATTTGCAAAGGTTATTACATTAAATGTACTGCCATTATTCTTAAGGTTGATCAAAGATAACCTGGAATCTCAGCCATTATACAATCACACAAAATGATCATGTAATAAATTGGACCTGGTCTGTCACCAGCATTTATAAAATCAAACCTAGAGAAAGAACGAGGTCTGTGGGCCCATGCATGGTTTTTATATAGCTTATGTTTAGCCTGCTGATTATTATAAAATCAGAAGAACAAGTATATTCACAGCAGAAAAGTTATTCTTAAGAGCCAAAAAGTGGAAACAATCCAAATGTCCATCAACTGACAAGAAGATAAACAAAACTGGGTGTATCCATATGAAAGAATACTATCCAGACATAAAGAGGAATGAATACGGCTTGATAAATATTGTGAATGTACTAAAAAACACTGAAATATATATTTGAAAAGAGTAAATTTTATGTGAATTATATTTCAATAAAATTTTGTTAAACGATAAGCTGGAAATCAATACTGTACATGGGTGTTTAAGGAGCTTTACACGTAGTACAGAATCAACAAAATCTGAGAGCAACAGAGATGTCTTTCAGCAGGTAAAAAGTCAGACAAACTGTGAACATCTACACAATGACATACCTTTTCATGGTGAGAATGAAAGAGCTATCAAGTCAGGCAAAAACTGGCATAAATCTTACAAGCCTATTTATGAGTGAAAGAAGTTGATCTGTATAATTCCATTTATAGTAAAAGGCAAAACTCTCAAAAAGACACAGCTCTAGAGTTAGTAAACAGAGCAGTGGTTGCTAAAGATTCCAGGAGAGGGCAGATTTGAATAGATGAAATGCAGGAATATTTTAGGGCAATGAAACTGTTCTGTATGATACTATAGTGGTAGATACAGGAAATGAAATTAATTTGTCAAAAGCAATAGAACTTTACAGAACAAAGAGTAAACCTTAATGCATGCAAAATAAAACAAAATCAGTTAGGTCATAAAGGAATCCCAGGATGGAAGGCAAACTATGACAAAATCATCTAACTATATTAGAAAATGATGGAAGAACATCAGTGAAGGGAGCAGGGGAAGGTGCTGACCCAATGCACTTCAGAAATTAGTGAAGCCTTTAAAACTAAAGATGAAGGCACTGTAGATCAGCATTGTAGTGCATTGACAAATTGCTTCTCATCGGGTTCCAGGTTAACAATTCTGATACTGTCACATGCGTGTAATGGAACTGAACAATTAAGTATATGAGTGGTGGATAATAGAAACAAGTTCCTCACCGTTTGTGTGATAATTTACTAATAAGCAAGAGGAAAAGCCTGGAATGATGCACCTACTAATAGGTTAGAGTGGAGACATCAGCGTGAACTCAGGTTAAATGTAACATGTGCATTATTGAATGTAATCTATGCAATACAGATGGAGTATATATGGGAATATTTGCACATGCGTACTCACAAGGGTTGGTATTCACACATATATCGTTTTGCTCTGTCAGCTGAGAAGGCCCAGAAGGATGATACCCAAGCAGCAATAAGCACGCCTAGTATGCAGGCTTGGTTTCTAATGTAATGAAAGGAACCAGGGAGCCTTGGAAAATGTGGTGGTTCCAGAAGTGAGGCAGAGAATATACGATAGAGAATGTATTGCAGTGCCAGAAAGTAAGGAAGTGCTAAGATGCACACACGGACACATACACACATGTACACGCTGACGCATACATGCACACACACAAAACGAGGAGGCTATATCAAAGGGACACGGAAGGTGACTGAAAGAGCTCCCAGTGTTTTGATTCTCTGTCCCTTCTATCAAACGGCACCCTACTTTTTTCCAAACATAGACCAAATTCGACTTTTATAAACTTCTATACCCTCTTCACTCTTCCCTATCACCACTGATCTTTCTCTTTTCTAAACATTATGTGTCCTTCCCATAGGGACTTCATTCTGAACCATATAGCCTGGGAAGAGAGAAGATAAAAGAATAACTTTACAGTGGACAGACCTGACAATTTCTCAGCCAAGTGATCAAGTTTAATATTAACAGTGATCTCATGTTGGACATAGAATCGAATATACTAGTGACATGATGCAATGATGATGGCACTTCACTCTGAGGGTTTTTTTGTTTTGGGGTTTTTTTTTTCTTTTTTTAGAGACAGAGTCTCACTTTGTCACCCTTGGTAGAGTGCTATGGCATCACAGCTCACAGCAACCTTCAGCTCCTGGGCTTAGGCATTCTCTTGCCTCAGCCTCCCGAGTAGCTGGGACTATAGGCGCCCGCCACAACGCCCGGCTATTTTTTTGGTGCAGTTTGGCTGGAGGCAGGTTGGAACCTGCCACCCTCTGTATATGGGACCGGCGCCCTACTCACTGAGCCACGGGCACCGTCCTACTCTGAGGTCTTAATACCCAAAATCTTTAACTAGTATAATCCTGAGAAAAACACCAGACAAACTCTAATTAAGGGAGACCCTACAAAATATTTAACTAGTACTCATCAAAAAAAAAACTTGAGCAGTCCTCCTGAAAGATTGCAAAAACAAGGGCAATCTAAAAAACTGTCACAGCCAGCACGAACCTAAGGAGACCTGCTTCCTAATTGTAATGTGGCATACTGGTGTGATCCTGAAACAATAAAAAATATTAGGCAAAAAGTAGGAAACCCAAATAAAGTTGGACTTTAGTTCATGGCAATGGTCCTGTACTGGTTAATTAATTTAATATCTGTACCATAGTAATGTAATATGGTATAATCATGGAAATAGAACCTCTCTGCATGACGTTTAAAACTTTTCTGTACATCTAAAACTACTCTAAAATCGAAAGCCTATTGATAGTACAAAATAAAGGGATCATCAAAAAATTATGCAATGCAACAGTTAGCCTTCAATATTCCGCTACTTGCTCCATCATTTTTTGCCAGAATTCCTGCCCAGACAACATAGTGCATTGGATGGCTGTGGCCCCCATGAAAGACCAACTGCCTCCATGCCTGGCTTAGCTGTGAGAGACACTTGCCCTGGTCCTCAAAATAGTGGAACTTTGGTCTCAATCTTTGTAAGGCCTCATAGAGCCTTCTTCTAAAACTCTGCATGTCCAGAGAGCCTCTACTCCGTGGCGTCTGCACTCCTGTTCTCTCTACTCCTTTCCAATTCTTACTCCAGATTAAGGAGCAACTCTTTCATTTCCTCCCCCCCCACCTTCCCATAAGTCCTCCACATCTTTGCCCCATTCTTTCTCATAACTCGGATTCACGTCTCAGGTTCTTATGGTTTTGGAAAATCCTCCACCAAAATGAAATGTTAATCTCTAGAGCATGCCGAAAAATGTAAGCACATTTAAAGAAAAAAAGGGAAAAAACTGTACGAAAATTGTAATACTTAATATATACCCATAGCATTTATTATCTTGTGTATGGTATCTCTTGTAATTACAGGAGGCAAACATGACTTGAGTATTACAATTTTCATACAGTTTTTCCCTTCTTAAAATGTGCATACATATTTTTGGCACCCTCTGTGTTTACATAGTCTTGTTTGCTGAGCAGGATGACTGCAAAATGACTCCTCAGAAACACACTGGTAGGGCTTGCTTCTCCAATGCAGAGAGGGAGGGAATTACATTCTCACCTAGTGAGTCATCTTCCCTCAATGATAGATAGACAAAATGCTTCTTCTAAAGTCGTGACCCACAGGAACTGTATTAAAGGGGTGCGGCATGAGGAAGGTTGAGAACCACTGTAAAGTATCGGTCAACCAACAAATGAACAAAGAAGGATCACCTTTCCCACTTCTAAAAATATATTTTAAAATTTTATTTGTGGGGACACCTAAATCGCTACATGAAGTCCTGCAGTTGGGAATCTGCTTGGGATGCACCTTATGGAATGCACATAGAATTTTGGGTCTAGGATCTGAAATAAGCCCTGGGCATTCAGGTTTGCTTAGATGATAGAGTTACATGCACAGAATATGACCAGCTTACACACAAGAAACCAGCTATGAGCCCTTGGCCAGCAAGTATTAGGGGTTTGGCAACTTCTCCCAGAAAGGAGCTACTAGTTTGGCAGGCAGCATTCTCTCTTCCAATATGAAAAACAGCAACAACAACAACAAGGCAATGGCAATGACATAGATATGGGAACAAATCTGATCTGTGACAGAATAGTATTTTGCTGAAATACTGTGTGTATTTTTTAACCCCTTTCCTGTATTTTCCAACTCCTTTTCTCATTTTCTGCCTTTCCTCTCCTCAGCAGGGTTATAGTTTCAGCTGAGTGTTGTTTAAACAGCACACAAATAAAAAAATAAATTTGCATGTTATGTTTTTATCATTTATTTATTCATTTTTGAGACAGAATCACACTGTGTTATCCAGGGAAGAGGGACTTGGCCTCAGCCTAGCTCACAGCAACCTCAAACTCCTGGGTTCAAGCAATCCTCCTGCCTCAGCCTCCTTAGTAGCTGGGACTACAGGTACGGTCCATGACACTCAGTTAATTTTTCTCTTAATTTTAATAGAGATGGCACCTCATTCTTGCTCAGGCTCGTCTTGAACTCCTGAGTTCAAAGAATCCTCCCACCTTGGCCTCCCAGAGTGCCAGGATTATAGGTGTGAACCACCATGCCCAGCCAAGTTGAATTTCAGCTTCTTTGCTTCAAAACCTGAGGTTACGCCACATCATAAGACGTGGGAGAATATGTGCTCAGTTGTTTTCTCCACTCCCCAGCCCTCCCATGAAGGATGAAAAACTAGTCACTATTAGGAGTCAGAGAAAAGGACCCGAGCCCTGCTGTTTTACACCCCCTCACCAGCACCCTGTCTCTGACACATGTGGAGTGCTGCTGGAGAAGCAGAATACCTGTCCTGAATGGCCCACAGGGCACAGGAGTGACTGAAGAAAAACACACACTTTGGGAGTCTGGTCTGCAGGAAATAGAAGCCCATTGTGCTCGGGTGTATGAAACAGTGAGAATGAACAATGCTCGCCTGATCAGTCACCACAAAGGAACGTGCAAGTGTAAGGCCCAGGCGCCTGCCCGTCCTTCCTGGGGAAGCACTCTTTCAATCCCCTAGATTTAGAAGCAACTCTAGGTGATAAAGAGAAGATATACCAGATTTGCTGAGATTTTGTTTTTACCATCGGGTTGATTAAGGATTCAAAATAAAAATTAACTTCTAGTATAGAATAAATTAAGCTGTATTTCTGGTGGACCTAAGTTTGAAATCTAAGGATAGTAACTAATACATACTTATCAACACTTGAAAGGAGGAAGGATGCCTTTGTTTTTACCCCCAAACTTGAGAAACACCTTTAAAAATATAAAGCTGAGTGAATTGTACTCCAGGAAGATATTTAGGAGGCTTAGTTTTATAGCATAGTCCATACATTCCTTCATAGTTTGTAACCCCCTTTCAATCAGGCCGAGTGACGTAACCCAGTCGAGCCATTGGACTGTGAGTAAAAGCAACATGGGTCATTTCTGGTTTAAGTGTTTAATTTTGAGGTGAGTAACTTCTGCATCTTTTTAAATTGCTACAGTAACTGAGGAGATCGCGTGTTCCATAAGGTACAACGAAAAGCAAGTGCATTCCCTGGCCATCGAGATCCCTGAATAATGGTGGAGAACAAAGAGAGAGTTCTTATCAACCCACCTGACATACGTAACAGGAGCACAATTTACACCTTCATGGTATTAAGCCTCTGAAATTTCTGGAGTAAATTGTTATTGCAGCATGACCTAGCCTCTACACACTAAGATATTATGGAGCATCCAAAATTTAGCATCGTAAGAATCTACTAAAAGTCATACTTCATATTAAGTTAAAAAATCAGATTATAAAACAAGGTTACTAAAAGTTCCACTTATGTGAAAAAATTGTGTAAATAGGCATAAATTAAAACAATAATGTAGAATTATAGTATTAAATATTTTACCTCTTCCCTTTTTGTGCTTTATATCTTTCTTATCACATATTCAGAAAAAGATAAAATTAAAAAAGATCATATAACCCTCAAAACTCAACCAATAGAAAACCAGGACATGCATTGTATCCGATCTTTGGTATTGTAATAAGAGGGATGGAAAATTTTTCTTTCAAACTACAACTAAGATTTGCAAGGGTACAGACCTCTAAATTCTCATGACTTGATCTTGTAATTTTTTAGAACATCAACTCAAAGCTATAAGTATTTCTTGAACATGTATTCAGTGCCCAATAATGTATCATATATGTCAATGACCAAAAATAAATGCATACATCAATTACTGGAATATTACACTCAAGATATAACCTAGTGACAATGAGTAAGCCAAAAATTGGTACATGATAGCATATGAACACAACTCTCCTTCCTTCTAATATATGTATTAACTTGAATGGACAAGGCTAATATTTTCTTACAGCAAACTTGATATGCTGTAGTTAGAATCTCAAAGCTAGATTTTCTGGAACCTAAAAAGGCAGTATCTTAGGTTAAGGAATTTAAACTCTTGAAGATCCAATTTTTTGTACTATAAAGTAAGTGTAATAATATTTTCTGAAATTGATTTGAGTATCAAATGAGATGACATACATGATGCACTTAAAGCAGTATGTGGCATAACATAATCTCTCAATAAATGGCAGTTATTTTTAATATTCAGTACCACTATGTAGGTTTACTTGTGGGGGAAAAAAAAACATACGAGTTTAATGTTGGGATTGTCTAAAACCATAAGGCTAAATTAACTGATATACTTGAAAAATAGTATTAATTGTACAAAATACCCTAAGACCAAATGAAAATAATGCATGTGGGAAAATGTGTTAGGAATGATAATTGCCATCTGATTTTCCAACCAGGTATTCTGAGAATGCACCTCCAACTTCCCATCCTACCTCACACCCAGCACTTTCAATTTGCTTTCTCTTCCTTCTGCTTCATTGTATCCAGTGACTTGAGACTTGCCTGGCTGTAAGTTGATGATATCCTTCCTGGCTTAGGGTGATAGCCCAGCAAGTTAGGGTAGGCAGTGGCAAATGTGGGTACCAGTACCATAGGTTTTCTGTAGGTGGTGTTTCTAGAGTGAGCCAGAAGGTGAGATTTGGGGATGAAGAACAAGATATATGAATTCCATAGGATATGGTTAATTAACTGAAGTGAGAAAAAGGACAGAGGAGCCCAAGTTATAGTGATCGTAATACTTATTCTTCTGGCTGCAATGGTGTCCTTCTACTCATGTTCCTTCCATAACTTTTGACATGATCACTTAGTCACAGTGGTGTTACATCCAACTTCAAGTAATTGGTACTAAACAAATTCAGGAATTCCTACTGATGGCAGGAATTACTAACAGAAGTTTTGTGGAGAGGGAGAAGGTAAGCATTAAAAACTATGAAGGGCTAGGTAAGATATGTGGGGGGACAATAACGGAGACAATTCAGATGAGGGCAGCAGCGTGAGGAAACGAACGCAGAGGTGAAAGGAGGCCGCCTTGCATTGGAGTGAAGAGGACACTGCTAACTTTGTCCTTATGGGACCTTCTATTCTCCAGGACGGTCAACCCTGTGGCAATTGGGAATAACAGAAAGGGCTGTTTTATGACAAACGGGCCTGACCACAAAGAGAGGAGCTCGAGAGCCCTGACACAGTTCACGTAATGCTCCAACAACCGTCTTCAGCCTGGGAAGCCATCCAACCGTGCCAGACTCACCTGACGACCTTGAGGTAAAAGGTGCTATTATCACAACATATCTGATCATCAAGGCTCTGCAGGCTACTAAACTATTTCCTTTAATGTTCTACAGTGTGTTTATTTTCATGGCTATAAAGTCATACTCAGATTTGCAATGATATTTACTACTATATTGCAGAGTATTTTAACTGATGTTAGTTCAAATCAATTCTGGAGAAACTTTCCGGCCGAGGGAATTACAAGCTAGCTGGTTGACACTGGGGGTCAAATACTCCAGGGTATGGGTCTCAAATCACTTAATTCTTCCCAGCAAATTAGAAATGGGACTCCAGCTGGTGCTAAAGAATAAGACAGACTTGCTGTATAAGGGCAAGCTGCTGCTTACATTTCGAGTCTTTATATTCCTAAAATAAAAAATGTGAGACTCAATTCCCACCCACCCCCAGTCTTATTCTTTCAGAGTAAAAGATTTCTTAACAACAGCAAAAATCTGGCCACCTGATTTCAATACATAAATCTTGCCAAGGTATAAAAATAAAATATGATTTAAACGGCAACCTGTAATCTGTTGGCGACCAGCTGTGCCTCCTATTAGTATTAATGGAAGTTACACGGCATAAGAGGAAGGAGGGGAAATGCCACCTATGCTTTCTGTGCACCTTAACATTTTTACAGCAAGTCTGATTGCAAGGGTTTACTTGAGCAGCAATTAAACACTGATTGATTACTCAGTACAATTTGTATTCCAGGCAACGTGCAAATGGCAATGAAATTGTCAAGATAAGGAATAGAATAAATTCTTCTCACATCAGAGTGAGAATCACATTTTTAAAACAGAAAATGGTTTCTGATATAACAAAAAGAAGTTCCCTGGTAAGTTTGTTTTAATAACACACTTTTACCCAAAGACAATAGCCTTGATTTGATTTCAGAAATAATAAATGGTAATTATTTTTGCAAATAATACTTCCCACTTCACCTTTAGCCTACGGCTCACTTTCCATGATGACGAACCATATGGATGGCAAGCATAATATTCACTCACGATCACACTGACTTTGGCAATACTGACAACGATAAACAATATTTTTTCATCAAATTTTGACATTGCAGAAATCCCATCACATCTACTTTTAAACAGAAATAGAAATGAAAGGTAGATTTATTAAAGGTCTGCCATATCCCAGACATCCAGACACTATTCTAGATGAAGGCAGTACAGAGAATGCACAATACTCATGGTACACAAAATCTGAAAGATACGCTCACAATAAACATTTTTACAAACACAGCAATAAGTCAGTGTGTATAACGTGAGAAAAATTATTAGGATAAAGAGAGGAGTATTGATGCGTATATGTGTATGTGCCTGTTCATCCTCTGAGGAAGTGGTGGAAGGAGAAAAGTCAAAGTTCAATGTAATACCCTGATCCCACATCACTGAATCCTTGCCAGCTCTGCATCGTCTTGGTATTAATCCAAGGCCAAAGAACAGAAAGAGCTAAGAAATTGGTATGTTGGATTAAAAAGTAACACCCCACAGCCTGATGTGTTAGCTATAGATTGTTCAAAGGAATGGGAGGTTGTCTTTAATTTTAATGAGTATCCATTGATGGGTTTTTAACAGAAGAGAGTTATGATTAAATCAATCTAATTGCTTTTTTTATTAAATCATAAACACATATGAGGTACAATGTGTTGATTTCATTTAGAATTTGGAACGCGTATGTATGTTACGGAATATGGAATTATAAATTACACGTTGGAATGTACAGTTTTACTGAAAGACTGGCAGAAGTGTTAGGATTTTTACTTCTTGACAATTGAATGTAAAAGAGAAATTGTAGTTAATAATGTTATAATCAGATGTGTTAAAAAATAAGCCAGAAATTGTTATTGCTTTAAGGTATTGGTATCACAAATGACCAGGAAAAGTGACAGGAAAGGAAAGAAAGAATTATGATGTCATTAAAAACAAAAAAAATTAGAAATAACTAGTTCAGATCATGTTGTCCAGCCATTTGCCTTTCTAGAACTGGGATAAATGTTTGTTTATGTTCTTTGTACAGATTTCCAAGTATAAAGACTTTACATCTTCTGTACAATTCCATGCTAATATTTTATCTTTGACATAGAGAATTTTTTCATATATTCAATTAAACTGTCTCAGAATTTATTAAACCATTTACTGACCTGATGTCAATTAGAAAACAACAGCTTGTTATGCTTATAAAGACCCTATTTAAATACAATAATTTCTTCAAACTTAGCTAGCTTTATCTTCTCAAGGCTAAATTATCACAAACTCTTTAATCATTCTCTATTTTTATCACTTTAGTCAAATTTGTCTTATTTTCAGGACAATCTTAAGTATAAATTGCTTCTTGTATCAAGGCATCATATGAGTTTATTAGAAATTTATGTTAGCTATGTACCTTAGTTCCAAAGATGACTTAGTATTTATTAATTATATTATGTTAAAATCTGTGATAGAACTCATTACCTAGCTATGAATTTATTATGTATCAAATATATTTTACTTATGATATCACTGATAGGGTGACATGTAATAATGATACAGTCATAAATGACAAAAATACACCTAAATATTTTTGTAACACAAAAAACATGATATAGATATTATTATCCTCTAAATACAAAGATTATGATAGGTCATAGATTATGGTAGACTAGACTAGACTAGCATAGCAAAATACATTATGTAGAGTAGCATATTCTTCTCTTTCAAGGCAGAAAAGTAAAATAGATGTTGTATTGACTGTTTGCATTTTGCTTAAGAATTCAGGACCTGGATGTAGTCTTGCAGAGATATAGGATTAACATTACTGAATCTCCATTTTCTTAACTATATGATAATTAGTGTCATACGAAGAGTCGAATGCACAGCTTAACAAAATGTGAACTTTAAAATTTAGTATCATTCTCCATGAATAAAATTAAAAGTGCATTTTATAAACTACACTGCATTTAAAAAAACAAAATCTCCAATTTTCTACTGTTTTAATAACTCCTACTAAAGCAACACAGAAAGGAAATTAGGCATCAGAAACTCTAATAAAACACAGAAGTGTCAGTTTCTCTATCTTTAAGTACAGATTATTGTGATAATTAAATGAGAGATTATATGTAATGTTACAGGCATACAGTAGATGATCAATAAAGTCAGCTATCTCTATTACCTCTAAGTAAAATTAATGATTAAGTATTGCATGGTTCAACAGAGGATGCAAGGCTGCAATCAATGGTAGTTAAAGCTAGTACAGATGGGAAGGTGGCTGTGTCCACATACCCTAGTCATTCATTATCCAGGAACAACAAGTGTGGGCCAGGAAAAATCTTTCCCTGGAACAATAGTGGATGCCAAGATCCTAACGGCTCAATACAATCTCACAGAAAGAAACATTTGGTGGCCTTTAAATAGAAAGCATCATGCCAAAAGAATGCTTTTGGTTCTACATTTTTTAATGTCTAAATTGCAAATAGTTATGTTGAAAAATGCTTCTCAACTCAAAGATGTATTATATTCTTTAGGAGGCTGAAGTCAATCCTGATATATGGTAATGATGTTATATCCTAAAGGTGGTGCTGGGTGGGGAGGAGGGTGGGCAAAAAAAAAAAAAAAAATCATAAAGGCCTTAAGAAACAAATGGGTGTGTGTGTAACACAGATGGCTGGAATAAATTATGGGACTCAAAAAGCAATTCAATTTACTTAGTTTTAAAATCCATTTGGACATTTATCAAAGTTCACATTGTGAAATGTATGTGTGCTGCTTGGAAGAGTCTTAGCAATCAGTATCTTCCAAAACTCTCTCTCCCCTCAAAATGAATAAGAAAACAAAATATTACAAGCTCTTTATTTGAAGCCTTAAACAAGATAGTTGAATTTGTGAGTTTGGTGATGACTGCTCTTGAGCAATAATTAGAAAAAGTATGCTGAATTGTTTAAGATACACACACGCAAGCATTGTATAGAGCCATATATGTAGTATGTGTGCATATATATGACACACACAACCTATACAATGGCATAAACATGGGATATACAAGTCCCTCTTAACAAATGTTAAAATACTTTAGGCATGGGTATTCTGCTTAAGATAAAAACTACAAAATAATGTTTCTCATAATTTCTGCATATTAGATGCAAATATTAACAACATAATTTGATAATGTTTTTGATAAATGGAAGAGAGAGTTTGGAAAAACAAAACTAACGACACTCTTTGAATATGTTGAAGACAAGAAATAAGAAAATGGAAAATATTTCTGAATTTTTGAAAATACAATAGGTACTTTGCATAAATATTTATCAAGTATTGTAAAGTGAGTTGTTATGAAACGAGTCAGGGGCAGTAACTGTGGCTCAAAGGGGTAGGGCGCTAACCCCATATGCCAGAGGTAGTGGGTTCAAGCATAGCCCAGGCCAAAAATTGCCAAAGGAAAAAAAAAAAAAAAAAGAAGTCAGAACAGGAAATATGTTTTAGTGTAAGCGTTAGCTCAGAGTTTCCCAGATTGATATACATGATAAATTTCACTTTTTCAACAAGAAAAATATCACTGGGATGGGTACTCTTGGGAAAGTACAAAATATGTTTTTTTTAATACCTTTATTGTTTAATCTACATGTATTTAGAGCACATCTACTTAATTCTAGACACTATATATATATAAGCTGAGGGTTTAAAAGACTAATCATACATAGTCCTTGTCCTTGAACAGTTCTCTCTGGTGGATGAGAGAGACACATAAATGTACAACATTAAATACATCTATCAAATGCTAATACAGAAGTATGAAAAGATAGGGGAAGATAACCTACCATCTGTTTCAGATATTTATTCACAAATACTTGTTGAGCATTTACCATGTACTAAGCACTTGTTCAGATATTATTGATACAGCAGCAAACAAAAGCTCTAAGAACTTACATTCTAGGTGAAGAGGGCAAATAATGAACCCACATATTGTTAAAACAAATGTATGCTATAGAGAAAAAAACAGGACAGGGGGAAGTTGTGAATATGAGAAGTAGGAGCCACAATTTTAAACATAGTGGTTGGAGAAGATCTTCCCGAGAAGGTGACTTTTAGACAAGTATCTGAAGCTGATGAGGGTTGGCTGTTGGGGTATTCG
This sequence comes from Perodicticus potto, assembly GCA_963574655.1. Taxonomy (NCBI): domain Eukaryota; kingdom Metazoa; phylum Chordata; class Mammalia; order Primates; family Lorisidae; genus Perodicticus; species Perodicticus potto. Next base: position 1,173 of record CAUYRH010130030.1, on the reverse strand, counting down.
GTGGAACATCATTGCAAGTGGAAGGAACAGCAATGGGAAATCTGTATGGCTGGAACTGGAGTGAACAAGAATAGGAAGAATTCAGGGGAGAGAAGAAACAAGAAGCTACTTCCTACATGTGTTGCAGGCCACTGTCTGGACATCTTCCTATTGAGTGAAATGGGAAACATGATGGGTTTGGAGCTAAAGACAGAGAGGATCATTGTGTTACATGATCATTATTTTGTAATAGGACATTATCCAAACTTTCGGGTGATTTTTTTCTAGTTAGATCAAGTTTAAATAGCTATTGCTATTTGCCAATTTATTTAACTCCTAAAAAATTTGTACTTAGAGTGATGATTATTTTAATAATTATTTTACATGGAATACACTGTAGAACATTATAGACAATTTTGGTATTTTTCATGTAAAACACTTCATATAAAAAATTACAGAATGCTTAGCATGTGCCAAGCACTAGGGTAGAAGTAATGAGGGTTTTACATGCATGCACGCACATACATTTATAAAAAAATATATGCACTGGTGTAGTTGCTTGTAATGCAATGGAGTTTTTCAAATAAACTTTTACTTTTTATATAATTACTTAATATTTGTTTGTGACTTGTCCATGTATATTTAGATCCTATGATCTCATTTTATTTGATTTATTGACATATATTCTTGAAATATATATAGATACACTAAGATATGTCTTCCTCTGCTAATATTCTTATGCAATCTTATTTCTTTTTTTCTGTGTCTTAACTTTATTTTATTATTATTTCTTTTTATTAAATCATAACTGTGTACATTAATGCAATCATGGGGTATAATGTGCTGGCTTTATATACAATTTGAAATATTTTCATCAAACTGGTTAACATAGCCTTCACGGCATTTTCTTAGTTATTGTGTTAAGACATTTATATTCTACATTTAGTAAATTTCACAAGTACCCTCGTAAAGAGGTACCATAGGTGTGGTCCCACCAATTACCCTCCCTCCTCCCGTTCTTCCCCCTTCCCTCCCCTCCACCTCCCCTTTCCCCATATTCTTGGGCTATAATTGGGTTATAGCTTTCATATGAAAGCTATAAATTGGTTTCATAGTAGGGCTGAGTACATTGGATTCAGCACATCTACCAGTTATTCATAAACACTTGTACATTAATAATCAATTATTAATCAT
>CAUYRH010130027.1:0-10345 GCA_963574655.1 Perodicticus potto | reverse complement strand
AGGGTGGGGGGAGAGATGATAAAGGGTGAGATCACACTTGTGGTGCATATGTGAAGGGTCAGGAGAAATCTTCTAAATACGGATCAAAATTGTTTTCACATAGTAAATGAAAAAATATCATGAATGTTACATTAATCAGGTGGATAAAAATATCTCTGATTGTATGGGAAGCCTGCACACTGTACTCCAAGCCTGAATCATTGTACACAGTTATGACTCAATAAAAAATAATTAAAAATTTAAAAAAATTAAAAAAAAAAAGTCCTTGCCAATGTTTTTTCCCATGGAAACTCTCTAGAGCTCTCCAGGTACTGATTTTTTGGGAGGATCCAACTGTAAACTTTTTTGGGGGAGGATCTAACTGTTTATACCTAGGAAACTTCTGATCAATTAGGTGCTAAAAGTGAAGAAAAGATAAGACCAAAATCACTATGATATCAAGATCTTTACCAGAAAAAATTACCCTCTCCGACTAAGGCATGCAATCCCCTATAAATCACCAAGGCATTCTCTTACCTCTTTAAAGAAAGAATGTAAAACTTTGAAAGATGAACTAGTTAAATTATAATTAGAACATTCTGATGCCTCCACCTATGTTTTACAACATAGGTATTTTAAACAAAGAGAGGAAAAATATATGATGGATATTTTAAATAAAGAGAGGAAAAATATACGATGGATATTTTAAACAAAAAGAGGAAAAATATATGACAGTATGGGTTGATAGGGTTATTGAAAAGCAATCACTGAAATAAATTATGGAGAATTTTCAACTGAGAGCAGCACAGACTCTTGAGAAGAGTCCTTGGCGTGTCTTAGAATCCCCACAGAACTGCATTCAGCAATGTACTGGATTTTTTTTTCCCTACAAATGTGGCTTGCCATGATTTTGCGGTTGGTTCTTTTCAGATAAGAGCGCTCCTTAGAATTTTCTTTTTTGCAATCACATTTCAAAAAAGTGTTTACTTCCGGGCTCTGAAAATGGGTAATGTGGCCAAATTCCTCATCTCGCTGTGTGTCCAAAAACTGGAGTGAGGCTATTATAAAGTGTGGAAAGGGAATTATTTGCCAGCAAGAACATGAGTAAATTTAGTCCATTTTTGATTGATGGCCATGTCTTGCCGGGAGAAGAGGAAACTAGGGAAACTCACCGAGCAATGTGGCCAACTACCTATTGCAGGCTAGTCATAGAGGTCTTGAGGGAAAAACAAACAAACAAACAAATGTTTTCAGATGGTCCTAAGAAAGACACTGGATCAAACATGCTTTTTTTTTTTTTTTTAATTAAATCATGGCTGTGTACATTAGTGCAGTCAAGGGGTACAATGTGCTGGCTTCATTTGCAATCTGAAATGTTTTCATCAAACTGTTTAACATACCCTTCATGGCATTTTCTTAGTTATTGTAAGAAGACATTTGTATTCTGCATTTAGTAAGTTTCGCCGGTACCCTTCTAAGATGCACCATAGCTGTGGCCCCACCCAATTACCCTCCCTCCCCCCCAAACATGTTTTAGTATCTTGATGATGGTGGGTGGTGCAGAGCAGAATATGAGGAAAGTGATTAGTGATCCCACAAAGGTGAGATGATGCCAGATAAACCCTCAAACATAAGATCTCTAAAAACTGCAGCAGGAACAGGAGGGAAAAATAGGCTAAGTAAATCATCAAAACATATACAGGCCTTCATTTTATGGTCTTTTATCCTGTACACTTTCGCATTTTCTCTTCAACATTTTGCTCGGTTGGAAAAAGAACTCGGGAGCAAGACCTTCCTAGGTCCTGATTCCAGCCCGGAGATACTATCTCAAGAAACGCTTTCCACCAAGCACATGGGAGCCGGGCCAGCCTGTGAGTTATGCCTGATAGCGGTCATCAAAGGGACAGTCATGAAATGCCACCCTCACGGAACAACCCCACCCGCTTATTTGGTCTACCACTGTGCCTTTTTGCTTTAAAATTCCACATAATAGGAAACTGGCGGGGCTTACTCTGAGGACCGTTATCTGAGTTAAAGCAGACTGCCTGAATTCTGAACTCTGAGTGCCTTTGAATAAAAATTTCCACCCACCTACTAATTTATGGTACTAACTTGAAGGAGAGAGAAAAGAGAGGGAAAAGAAAAAAAAACCCAGAAGCAAAAGCAAAACTGTCTGGATGGTTTAAAACTGATGTTCTCCCAGCTATGTTAAGTGTATAGCATAGAAGTCCCTTTTCATGAAGCATGAGTCTTAAGAAATAATTCTGATTTCCAAAGACAAGTTTAAAAAGGTATTTAATTTCCTCGTGTTCAGAATTTTCAAATGCAAAATTGTGATTGTAAAGCTGTTGGAATAATAAATCTAAGAACTGTTAGAATATCACGGTGCTGTTAGTGTAGGTAAGTGACGTGTTGGGGACACCGTCTCTTTCTCTCACGGCGAGTAGAAACTCTTCACAATGGCAAGGGCTCTATAGATGAACCTGTTGATTGCCTTTATCAAGAACAGATCTTTTGCTCTCTCCAGGATCTAGAAGCAATCTACACGTGTCCTTCTTCTTCCTTAGAGGACCTCCCCTGGGCAGCTCTCCCTCGTCTCCAACTCTGGTCCAGATACTTTCTGGAAAGTCCTCCTATACATGATATGTAGTAACAGAATACATAGCTTACATATTATATAACAACAGGTATCCTAGGAAATATACAACAATGCGATATATGCAATGTATATTAAACATACCAATATGTCCTATTCATTCTATTTATCTGGAGAACTCTGACTCATACAACTAGTGATTCACCATTTTAGGTTCAGGCTTGGCCTCTTTTTCTTTCTTTCTTTCTTTTTTTAGACTTATTTTGTCTCCCTCAGTAGAGTGTTGTGGCATTGTCATAGCTCATAGCAACCTCAAACTCTTGAGCTCAAGTGATCCTCCTGCCTCAGCCTCCCAATAGCTAGGACTATAGGTGCCTGCCACAATGCCTGGCTATTTTTTTTTTTTCTTTTTGGAGTCAGGGTCTTGCTCTTGCTCAGGCTGGTCTTGAACTTGTAAAGCTCAGGCGATTCACCCACCTTGGCTTCCCGGAGTGCTAGGGTTACAGGCATGAGCCACTGCACCCAGCCTCGCTTTTTCTGAGAACGAGACATATGCATTCCACTGCTTGGACCCGATGCCTCCTAACGTCTCATGACACATATCCCAAACACAACTCCTGTGGTCACTTGCTGAGGCCTTCCTGGGACAGGAGCAACACCACCACAGCTCTGATCACACCAGCCTGAGACTCGGGAGCTCTCTCTGACACGCCTGGCCCACCCCAGATCCTGCCTCCTGAGCTCATGTCGAACCCATGATTTCCTTTATGATTGTCAAAACTTTCCTGACCCCAAATAGCATCAACATTAGTGAGCTCCCCTCATTTGCCCTTCCCCCCTCCACTCAGTTCCCAGCCAGAGTGAGCGTCTCCTGAAAGGTAACCTGTCCGTACCACGCGCCTGCTTATCTCAGGACAAAGATACAAATGATCATTGCTGCCTCCACGGACAGACGGACCTGGTCTGGCTCCTGCCCTCCTGCACAAGCTGGACTCACCCTGCCTTCTCCCTCCTATGTCCCTACACCCCTTTCTGTCAGTCCTGGTAAGAACCCCATGCTCGTGACCCCTCTGCAGGTGTCTGAATGCCCTTCCCCCACCCCCCACCTTGTTAGATTCCATCTCAAATATCACATCCTCACGTCCTTCTGCAGCGTGCCCCAGGCGCCTTTGCTTCGTGGCATTTACCAGAACCATAATTTTATGGCCCTTCACTAAATTATCTGATGATTCTATTTCTTCCTCCTCCTGTTGCACCAGAAGCTCCACGATGGCGAAGATTGGATGTGATGTTAGCACTGTGTTCTCACGACCTAGCATGATGTTAGTAAGATTGGGCTCGTTATTCCCATTGGCTGGAATAAAACCACTCAAAGCTCAGAATGGTTCGATGTAGGAGCCGTGGCAGAACTTGGGCACAAACACAGGCCAAACGAGGGCTCACGTTCCCCACTGTGATGTGTGATATAGCAGGTGTTGATTTCAAAGACACCGCACCTGTTCTTACATCGCATCCAACAATTATCAACCGCTTCTGTACATAAGCTTCATTCATTGATTAAAGGGACACATCACCTCCTGCCATTCATACAAATGCCTCCACTCAGTATTTCCCAGCTCCCACCCTCCCCGTTCCTCCAAAACTGCATCTTAACACACGTAAAGCTCTTTTCCTCTCACCCAGTTCTCTGTGGAGATACTGCACAGCACAGTTACTGATCTTTAGATGTTTGTAAAAATCTAGTTGGTTTTCCTTTGCTTTAGCTTCAATCCCACATACAGTTAAAAGGTAAAGATTTAAAACTCTGAGTAAACACCCAGCTTCCCTTCTGTGTCCTCAGACTGTTTGATCACGAGGGGAGCAGCACTTTGCCTCTGAAAAGAAAGAGAATGTCGTCCAGGCAGCTCATGAACCATGAGCTCAGCTCCTGGTGACTCTGGGATGGCTTTTCCGTCGCCAGATGGAGCAGGGCTGTTTCTTCATCCCCACGGGCCTGCAGGTAGGGTTACTAGAGGAGAATTAATTACTGTAATTTTTTGTGGTTGTTGCCCATTTAGAACAACTGTTTCATAAAACTAGGACAATGTGACGTCCTCGCTGGTGAGGCGAGAGCCATTTATCAACACGGGGAACGTGCTTTTTCGCCCAGGCTCTTGCTCCTAACAGACCTTTGTGACAAGTCACTGTTTAGGCCGTGGGTCATCCTTCTCACACAGGTGCTGAAAGCTCCTGGGGGGTGGCTGTTTACTACCTTAAGAAAAAGAAAAAAAGAAAAACACCTCCCATTTTTCCATTCTATGCCTTTCCCTAGCACAAACAACCTCTCTCTTTAGCCATTTTTCCATTCTCTGGAAGCTTTCTTATGCTTCCTAAATTTTGCCACCAAAAAAAGGCAAAATAATATTCCACATGCATTTAAGTGGCCCCACCAGGGTGGTATCTAGCGCCTACTAGAAATAATTTCTTGAATAAGTGCAGCATTTTAAAGCTTCAAACATCAAAAGAGATTCACTAAAAATTACATGAACTTAAAACATTCTTGTTCCGACTAGGTCAGAGGAGTCTCATGGCATCTTAGCCTGAGATCCATCAGGAGCCCAGATAGTTCAAGCCTCCAACAGTCAGGAGGTTTAATAAATAAATTTAACTGATAAATCACTGGTTTCATGAGAGAAACCAGTGATTTATCAGGGGATTTAACATAGCCATAGTTTAAAGTGTGCTCCAATAATTACTTTAAAATATGAGAGGTGTCTTCTTATGTAAGTGTTATGGCAGAGACCGGGCCCTGTCTAGGCCGTGTCCTACACCACGGGCAAAGCAATGGTGAGACAAATCAAAACCCACAAGCTTCACCGAGAAAAGTCAGAGAAAATAAAACTGGGGCTTGCTGGTTCAGGATGGATGAGTTAGAGTGGAGTATGCGTGGACCACCTGCTAGGCCAGTTTTAGAAACTGTGTTGACCTACTGTGGTTTGAGGCTTGCTGACGTGCGTACAATGAGACCTAATTCCCTAGCATTTTACTAAGAGGTAAGGCCTTGGCCAGGTGCATTGGTTCACACTTGGAATCCTACCACTCTGGGAGGCCGAGGCAGGTGGATTGCTTGAGTTTAGGAGTTTGAGCCCAGCTTGACCAAATAGGAAGAAAAAAAAAAAACTAGCCAGGCATGGTGGCGCATGCCTATAGTCCTGGCTACTCAAAAGGCTGAGTCAAGAAGATAGCTTGAGCCCAAGAGGTTGCTGTGAGTTATGACGATGCCACAGCATTCTACTGAGGACCACAGAGTGAAACACTGTCTCAAGAAACCACCCCCCAAAACCAAACCAAACCAAAGCAAACCAAACAAAACCAAATAGAGGTAAGGCCTTTAGAAGTCAGTTAGGTACTGAGAGGTCTGTCTTCATGAATGGGATTAGTGCCCTCCGAAGAGGCCCTAGAAAGCTCTTTTGCCCCTTCCACTGCATTAAGAAGGCACCATCTCTGAAGCAGAGAACAAGCTCCCCACAAACATGGAATCTGCTGGCCCCTTGATCCCCGACTTCCAAGCTTCCGGAACTGTGAGCAATAAAATTCTGCTGTTTGTAAGTTACCCAGTCTGCAGCATTTTGTTATAGCAGCTCAAACAGATGAAGACGCCTGTCAAGTCTGTTAGATCTCATCCAAGTAATAGAATTGAGTCCGAAACACAGACATTTCACCACCAATCTCTCCTTCTGCTGATTCCTTCTAGTTTCCCAAGACACGGTAGCTCTGTTTCCTCCTGCTGGTGTCAGGCGACTTGATACCTCAGCCTCTCTCAGATCTTCCAAGCTCAGAGTCACCCAGAAGTCAAGTACATGTGTACAGCTTAAGGCTCATCATAAATGTCCCTTCTTATACCATATTTGCTTTCTAAGTTCACAAAAGAGAACTTGCATGCGTACACTATGGTGGAGGTTGATAGCTTAGGCTTTGGCAGTGGATTTGAAGGGAAATCTTGATTCTATTCCTGTTTGGGTGACCCTAGAAACATTAATGGATCATATTCAGCCTTAGTTTCATTATCTGGACAGTGGAGAGATCATGACTTCCTCAGGGAAGAGAAGAAAATGAGGAGATGGGGAAAAGGGAGGAATGTGAGAGCAGGAGAAAAGACCAAGAAAAAACTCACCAGTGAAAGAAGAATCAATAGATGTAAGAGAGGTAGAGGAGAGAAAAACTTTGGGGTGATAGATAGCTTGTTCTTATCAGTTTCTTCAATTGTATCCCAGGCCACCAACACCAGAATTTCCAGGATAAGGGAAGTGTGCACTCATTTCAAAGATGCATATTCCTTAGTCCATTCCAGACTTACAGAGTCAAAATCACTATAGTTGAAAGCAGGGTGTCTACAGGTTCATCCCACCCACTCGTCACATCTTAGGTAGAGATACGTGTAAAACTCTGTGCTGTGATTCTTAACAGGGGATGCCGGATGCAGTTGGAAATCGGAATGTCCCTGGAAGTTTCCTTGCCCTTGTTTACAAAGGCAAATGACTATTCCCATTTCCTGGAACACAAGGCGTCCCACAATTTATTGTGGTATCCGTTTGAAACCCAAGGTTCTGGATTTTTGATATTGCTAAAGGTGATACACAGGGGAGAAAAAAATAGAGAAGTCATTAGCAAGAGGATATCCCATAATAACATCTCTGCTTTGTAAATGCAGCAGCAGTGCCCTTGAGAAGGAGCTGGGCGATTAGCAAAACCAAAACAACAACAGCAACAAAGCCTACAAGTAATAAATCGAGGAGGGAAATAGGCAGGAGGCTGAGAAATTTTCCAGAGGGATTGTGGGTTTGCGAGTTTCTTTGCATGTAAAGAGTACTTACAGCCAAAATTATTTACTTTCTAAATTGAGTAAAAAGAAAGAAATATTGCCATTTTGTTTTAAAGGAAACAGGCTCTATCAAAGTGGTGATAGTTTATTTATTCCAATAGCATAAATAACTTTTAAAATGTGATCTAATCTCTTCACTTTCATAAAAATATTGATTTATTGTTTTATCTTGCCTCAGTGTAAGTTGTATATAATGTGGTTTTATACCTACACACACATATACTATATGACTTTTTGAAATGCAATCTAGATTTTAGAACAGTCATGTTTTTAAAGGTAAGATAAAGTTCGCAATCACACACAGAGAAAAAAAACAATCTTGGTTAGTTTATTTTCCACCCAATCTGAATGAAGCCTCGTGTCTTATTAAATCCCCAACGAGCATCCTTCACACTATAATATCCATTGTGCTCTACTGGGAAAATTCCCAAGTTCACTTTGTCACTGTATCACTCAGAGCCAAGCAGACATCAGTTCTCCTAACTGCTTTTATTTCCCTGGCTTGTCTTTTACTTTCCAGTTGGTAATTATCTTCTTTGACACAATGCATTATAAAAAGACAATCCCATCTATTGAGATGTTCCTTTACAGCTTTCACCTTTAATAACAGGCCTAGGAAAGGCCTCCCCACCCCTCCAATGCAGAGCCAACTCTATTTAATTTCAGAATGTCTTCTGCTTCTGCCTTGTCCCTTTTATCTCATGCTGTGCTCCACAAAAGCTCCCTTTGAGACAGTTTTTCAATGCAGTATGAATCTAGAAACACAGCTGCTTTGGGGGATATTGCTAACTCCACATCTGCCTCTGGTTTTAGCAGATCTTGGAAGGGTCATCGTGTTAAGAAAGATAGACAGTCACCCTGTCAGTCAGCTGCCTGGAGCAGCGACTCTCCAGGAAACCCAGAGGCGACAGAAGGGACTTGGTTTCTATGGAGAAGGAAAACAAATATGCATTAGACAATTTTTTTTTTCTTTTTGCAGTTTTTGGCCAGGGTTGGGTTTGAACCCACCACCTCCGGCATATGGGGCCGGCGCCCTACTCCTTTGAGCCACAGGCGCTGCCTGCATTAAATAATTTTTTATAAAAACACATCTACCGTGGGTTGAACCGTGTCCTCCAAAAACACAGGTTCAAGTCCTAATCCATGAACGTGATGGGGGTGCTCTAGCACGTTGGTGTGCCGTGAAAGGATCTTACGTATACTGAGAAAATTTTTAAAGATCCTTGATTAAATTATTTTCAAAGGAAGTTCAAAGCACAGTAAGTAGATTCTTTGGATTACACTTTGCTTTTTGATCAACATCATTTCAGCGTGTCGTGGACATTTAACTATGGGTGCTGTGAGATGAAGGTCGAGAAATTCTGCCTGCTGTGGAAACAGGGTCTTTGCAGATGTAACCAACGTGACCCATGGCTTACCAGTCATGAGTTACCCGGTAACATGGACCGTTTCTGTGTAATATTGCTGGCCAGCAATGTGTTAACGTAGCAGGTGTCCTCGGATTCATCTCTCCCGGTCTTAATTCCTGGTCTCTCCCAATTCAGCCTATTTTATTCTTTGTCCTCTCCTCATCTCTCAGCTGCTTATAACATAGAATCGCTTAGGGCCTCTGACATCGTCACACATTTTGACTGGCAGTTTTACGCAGATACTATCCACGTTGCTGGGCAGCCCATGACCAGTCAGCAATATGTTCAGACAGGTCTTGCTGAATTAAGGTGAACCCTAAACCCAATGACTGGTGGCTTCATGATAGAAGGGAGAGGGAGAGCTGGATGCTGAGTTATGAGGGAAGAAGGAAGGGGCCATGTGAGATAAAGGCAGAGATTGGAATGATGCTGCCACAAGCCAGGGGATGCCAGCAGCTGGGAACAGAAAGATTCTTCTCTATAGCCTTTGGAAGGAGCATGGCCATGGCAATACCTTCATTTTGGATTCCTAGCCTTCAGATCTGTGAAAGAACAAATTTCTATAGGTTTAAGCCACTGGTGGCCCTGGGAAACTAATATAGCCGTCCTTGTTCTATTTAACAATTAGTCAAGAATTTAAATTTTTTAAACGATGCATCTGAGTACTCCAGGCTGAGTGACTATTAGAATTTAGGACTTCTTTATCGAGATGGCATGGCAGAGTCATACTTAATAACCCTCACTGCTCCACACTCTTAACAAAGAAAGATTGAACATAAAAATTGAAAATCACAAAAAGACACATGGGGTCCGAAGTACCAGACAGTTCTCAGAATTAGAAATGGAACAAAACTATAAAACAGCGAGAGGTGTTTATAAAATCCCAGTTCACTGGTCTCTGGTGGTGACTTCCAACCTCCGGAGCTGTAGGAGAATCGATTTGTGTATTTCGAGCCACTGCGTTGGTGGTATTTGTTACAGCGGCATTGGGACAGAGACATATCCAGCCTTAATCCAAGGAGGCTGAACACAACTGCAGTTGAACTCCAACCGGGATCGGCGCTCCTCTTGCCAAGGCGGAGGAGACACAAGCGCAATTTAAGCAAAGTCACTTTCTGGCTCTGAGGATGCAGTTTCCACATCCCCTACGGGTTCTGAAGCAATAATGCCCCATGGCTGTTAAGATGCTCGGATTTAGAAGAGCAGTCTGGAAGGTCCCAGTCAATGATCCACACGGCAGTCAGCCCACAAGAGAGAAATGAAAGGGGGCGGGGGGAGGGAAGCCAAAACAAAACAAATTCCTGTACAAACTATGCTTCCAAACCCAGATTCTAAAACCACAGGAAGAAATTTAATGGCGAGAGGGCAGCCAACACGGCCAGCACTCTAGATAGAAATCACTCCTGGTGGCATTCATTTTTGCAGAACTATCAGACAAAAACTTCCAAATAAGTATGTTGAGATTGTTCACAGTGCTAAAAGCATTTTTTTTTTTTTTTT
>CAUYRH010130026.1:0-43161 GCA_963574655.1 Perodicticus potto | reverse complement strand
GTCAAATCTATGAAGTATTGAACACAAATGCCTTAACACTGCGATTAAGTAAATGAGGTGAAAGCTATGTTAATTAGTAGGATGTAAGCACTCCAATTTGTACAAATAATCAACACATTGAATCCCACAAAGGCATAAATGTATTCATGATCTATGTATATATGACTTAATGAAAAAAAAGTTAAATAAATCAAGAATTTTATTGACGTCCATAATGTATGATTTAAAAAATAAAAGTTTTATATCTGATAGTCATCTGAGTTAATGATATTTAATTTGTTTAAACTGAATTGTAAAATGTATGTCTTTGGGTAGATATTTCCATTTTTGACCTATATCATGTTTTTCCACTTTGAGCTTAGTGCTTTTAGTTTGGATATTTTTAAACTAACTCTTTTAGTATCCTCACTGTTAATGCCCAGTATTCATGTGTAAATGCAAATGGTAAAGAGATGGAAAATTAATAAATTAGTTTCTATTAATAAAAACTGAAACACGCAGCTCCCTTCCAGCTTTTAACTGCAGACTTTATTTTGCAATTTTCCTTTTGCCTATAACCCAAGTAACTACCAATGCATTGCTAAGTGCATTGCAGAATGAATGATAGCGCTTCTTGCCCACTGACAAAAACAAACGTGGTCTTAGCAGGAATAAGTGGTGGGTGACAATGACAGCCAGCCAATCTTGCCGCATTGTTGCTTTTTGTTTGTTTGTTTGTTTTAGAGACAGAGACTCACTTCGTCACTCTCAGTAGAGTGCCATAGCATCACAGCTCACAGCGACCTCCAATTCCTGGGCTTAGGCCATTCTCTTCCCTCAGCCTCCCAAGTAGCTGGGACTATAGGTGCCCACCATAATGCACGGCTATATTTTGTTGCAGTTTGGCCAGGGCTGGGTTTGAACTTGCCACCTTCATTATATGGGGCAGGTGCCCTACCCACTGAGCTACAGGTGCTGCCCATTGCTACACTGGGGTCAAAAGGCGTAGTAGGTAATTCTGTCTACTTAGTATGTATGTTTGCACCTGCTCCTTTAACTTTGGAAGACATTTATCACCTCGCATGTCTTCCTTTCCTAACAAAAATAGAGAAAGCGAAACTGATCTATATAGGCTTCTCTATACGAGACACACAGACATGAAGGGTACTGGTCCAAGAAAGGGAAGACGCTGAGCCGTTCAGTTCACTTCAGCAAACCTATCTCCAATCCCCTTTGACTAGAGAGTGCACTTTGAGCTCAATGAACTGACAAACAACAAGAAAGGCCTAAATATTGAACTAAATACAACGCAAATGTTAGAATAGCAAAGACAGCAAGATAATTGCATTCCAGGGAGTCTGTGAAAGCTTCACAAATGAAGCAGCATTGACCTGGAGAGAAATTTGTTCAGAACATCTGAGACAAGAATGTTTTGTGCCCTGACTTCTGTCGCTTACATGCTCGTGGGAGCTTAATAATGTGTTATGTGTTTGGTAATGTCCTTTTCATAGTACACAGCAGAGGATGATTGAAGGTTGCTGTTGCCTGCACGAATGTTTTAAGTGGTTCCACAATTAGCATCTAAGTGCGTACTCTTTCATCTTAAACTTAGATTTCACATATGCAAAGAACACTATGGTGTTTTCTCTTAGATTGGCCTTTTGTATCAAGACAAAAGATATTCGAAACTAGAAACTTTCAGAGCATGCAAACACCATTTTGATTTGTATACAGTCCAATCTAAGAGAAAACACCATAGTGTTCTTTGCATATGTGAAATCTAAGAGAAATCTTTGCATAGGTGAAATCTAATTTAAACGTTTTCTCTCTCTCCTCCCGAGGCTCCTTCCCTGGCGCCACCTCTCCTGCTCCTCTGCACATCGGCTGAGCCCTACACACCCAGCCTGCTCGGCTCGGTGAGAGCCACCCTATCCCCCAGTTGTTAAGACCTGTTTCTCTTGTTCTTCCTTAGAATTTACCTACCTTATGTCTTATCCTCATAAGACTCTGTCTTCTGAGAATTAATCATAAAGTTAATTATCAGACATGAAGATCTCAATAATTTAATTTGTCTTGTCTCAAGATTGGTCTCCCTTTTCCTCCCTCCCTCTCTCTCTCCCCACAGGATCCAGAGTACTCTGGTAATTAAAGCACTGGCCAGAAAAGGGTAGAAATTGTACCCTCCCCAGGTAAATCACAAGGAATGTATTTTGCCTCTCACGTTACACTATCCTTCAACATTCATGACTAAAGCTGTTTTTTTCTATATGCAGAATGCTGCCCCAGCTATTTACCAAAGAAGGTCACTACCAATCCTGATATAATTTGGAATTATTTTTAGATGTCCCATCTAATTTTGGTCTCGAGGTAGAGTTCAATAAAATTAATCTTCTCTATGAAATTGGGAATGTGTTACGTGCCATTTCTTATTACAGCTGGGTGCTTGCAGACAGTGTGGCTATGCTGATTAACGACCACAGTGGAACCCATGTCCTGGGCTTTGCTACTTACTTCATATAGCAGGGGCACATTATTCATTATCCATCACCAATGTCCACATGGTTAGCCGTATTTTATTTCTTAATTACATTTCAGCTTTTGCAAACTTAGATTGTAAGTCAAAAGATATTCGAAATTAGAAACTTTCAGAGCATGTAAAAACCATTTTGATTTGTATACTGAATCCATCTGGCCATCTTCTGAAGCAATAAAACACACTTAAAAATTAAAGAGACCCAAGTCTATCTCTCTAGATTTTTCTGTGCCCTGAAAATATTAGCATTCACAAATGAAATTCCAAGAAATTATAAGTAACTCTTAAGTAATTATAAGGAAAAACATTTTTATATGCTTGGATATGAAGTCAATTAATTTGAATAATAATTTTAACAAAAAGCAATATTCAACTCAAGTTATTATATTGTAGGCATCATTATTAACTTCTGAACCAATTTTCTTTGCAATCCTATGGAGTATGCACATTACCTCACATGTTAATTTTGGTTAACTGTTTAAACAACTACTGCCTTTGGGGCTATACCTAAGTTGGATGGATGGAGTTCAGTTACTTTAATTAAAAATATTCAATTAACTCAAACCCAGATGACTGTTTTTCCAGACAACATTCAATTTCTGATTAAGAATTAGTAAGCAAATAAATATTAGATGGAGAACGATTGATTTTTTCCCTGGAAACTTGAAGTCAAATACAATTACTCTTCACGTTTTCTTTTAAGTAATTAGTCAGTTAGGAAAATACAAAATTTATAAAGAGGCTCATTTCAGAGTTAAAAGATAAATTTGGAAATATCAAGAGAGGACACTGATTCTGCTCTCAAATGTTGTTAAATTAGAAGGGAATCTTTTCTTCTTAAAATGCATTTGTATTTTATTTTTTAAAAGATTAAAAAAAGATTAAAACATGAACAACTTGTATGCATACAAAAGAAGTGATAATCAATAAAAATAAAGTACATTAACTGATATGATAAAATTCTATCTTGCATGCATTTCTATTACTGTATTATCAGAAAAAACTTTTTAATGATTCTTAATCAAATAATATGAGGAAGATTAGACACTGCAAAATTTGGGAGTATTTCTTTATCTTCTTAATCTTGGTCGACCTTCAAATTATAGAAAAATTTCTCATGGGGTAAGGATTCCTTAATTCCAGATGTGCTTTTCTTAAATCTCTATACAGGTTGACAACATTTCCATACCACTGAAATTTGAGATCTGAGAACGCCCATGAGGAGAATATTTTATAATTGGTACATGACTTTCTCCACTCTTGAAACATTATTAAAAGTTTGGAAAGTGTGTCTTTTGCCTTTAAAATAAATTAAGATTAAAATAAACTTACTTAAATACACATTCTTTCCTGGTCTTAGTCTTGACATAAATAGTATGTTTTTTTAAAGGGGATAAGAACAGTGTGGCTTAAGGATGATATCTTTATTAAATTAAATTTATTTCTCATGATTGGTGATGGCAATGGTCATTCTAATATAATCCAAATAACATAGAAGAATGATTTAATTTGCAAGTTCTTCATTCATTCTGAAAAGGAGACAAAAATAATTTATTTTCTCAACTCCCATAAGTTCATAGTTAGGACACCTCTGTAACAAATGACAGATTATTGAAAGAAAAACAGCATTTTTATTTTTAATGTATGCCGTTGACATCACTTGGAAGATACCCCAAGTGATGGCAAAAATATTTCTCAAAATAGTGACTTAGGGACCTGGCAGATGTAGCATATCTAACAAAGAATAAGTTTAGGAGTGAAAAAATAAAGGAAAAAGCAGCTTCTGACTCCCCAAAGTGGGCAAACCAGGGGAAGCAGTGAAGTTTGTATTCAGATCTTCCTGTGGGGCGGGCAGGGGCGGGGGGCAGGAGCCCCCTGCATCTTCTGCACTGGTGTGTGGCCTGCAGCAGGGGGAAGGTGGCTCTGCCAGCCCCTTTGTGTCACTGCTATTGCCCAACTGTCTCTGGCTTACACATATTTATGTCAAAGAGGCATGTTTAGGAGTGACATCTTCTGGGTTCTTTTCATTCACATATTTCTTTGTTACAGGATGCCTAGTAGTTGTACCCCCATTTGTCATAACCAGAAATACCTCTAGACATGGTCAAACATCCTCTGATGTGTGTGAATCACAATCTCCCTATGAGTTGCAACCAGTCTCTTGGTGAACATTTATTATTCTACCTGAGTTCTTCGATTACACCTTGAACCTTCTGAAAGTGAAGATTTTATTGTAATTTAAAAAGATGTTCAATGAAAGGAGATGAAATTTAGGTATCATGGGAAGAAAATTAGGGAAGGGATTTCTTCCTGTAGAACTTCTGTTCAGGATGTTGTATATCCTCTAAAATCTAATTGAATTTTCTCTGTGTATTTAAGTAGATTGATGGTCTTTGAAACATGAAAAATGTATTATACAATTTTCTTTACAATTATCTTGAAATGTATCTCTTAAAATTGTTCATTAATTCTATGTAGTTTTGCTAGGTCAATTTAAGTGGAACTTGTATAACAAATTTTGAATGCAATAATTTAACTTTTGACTCACCATTTGATTTTAGGATCTAAGAATTTTAAAGTCAGTATATTATAATAATGCAGAAACTATCAAATATAATTTGAAAACTTGTCCTCAGGAGAATTTCTATTTAGCTTTGAAACCACAAAGCGTGAAGTTTGTGCACATGGGAGAAATAAGATCTAGAATAAATTCTCAAGACTAATAACTAGAATACCACGTCAACTATTGGTTATCAAGGGTGAGATCCGTGAGAGAAAGAAAGAAAATGTGAGTACAGCACAAGCTTTCTGACAGTCACCGAGGTCTGTAATACGGTATAGAGAAAAAGGATCCAGAAAGAGAATAGAAGTTTTGCTCCTTTGGGAAAAGGAGGCAAAACTTCATGGAGTCAGAGGTAATTTAATTTGCAGACTAGATTATCTAAGAGACAAAGCCTTTCAGAAGCCCCCACAGCACATGGAAGTTATATGTACACTGCGCTGTTGTCTGTTAAGTGCAATAGTGTTGTGTCAAAACAATTGATATATCTTTAGTTAAAAATACTTTATTGTTAAAAAATGATGACGAACAGTTGATCCTCCATCAAGTCATAATCTTTTTGCTGAATGAAAGTCTTACCTTGATGCTGACACCTACTGAGTGGTCATTGTGATGGTTGCCTGAGGAGATGGTGGCTGTGACAATTCCTTAACATAAGACAACAGTGAGGTTTACAGCATCAATTGATTCTCCCAAGTCTGATGCTGTTTCATAGCATTTAAAATTGCTACCCACAGTGGAACTTCTTTTAAAATTGGAGTGTAATCCTCTCAAACCTGTAGATGCTGTATTAACTAAGCATATGTAATAATTTAAATTCTTTGTTGTCAATTCAACAATAGTCACAGTGTCTTCATCAAGAGTAGATTCTGTCTTAAGAAACCACTTTCTTTGCTCATCCTTAGTAAACAATTTCTCATCTGTTCAAGTTTCATCATGACAT
The DNA here is from genome assembly GCA_963574655.1 of Perodicticus potto. Classification (NCBI taxonomy): domain Eukaryota; kingdom Metazoa; phylum Chordata; class Mammalia; order Primates; family Lorisidae; genus Perodicticus; species Perodicticus potto. Next base: position 37,146 of record CAUYRH010130026.1, on the reverse strand, counting down.
TGCATCAGTACAGTCACATCTTCAGGCGTCACACCTTCTAGTTTGAACTATTTAGACCACATCTGCAGTGACCTCCTCTGCTGAAGTCTTGAACTTCTCAAAGTCATCCTTGAGGATGGGAATCAGGTTCTTCCAAAGTGTTGATATTTTGACCTCTTCTCATGAATCGTGAAGGTCCTTAATCGTGAAGGCATTTAGAGTGGAGAATCCTTTCCAGAAGGTTTTCAAGCTACTTTGCTCAAATAACTATCTATGGAGACCATAGCCTTAAAAAATTACATCATAAATAATTAAAGTTGAATGTCAAAATTACTCCTTGATCTTATGGGCTGCAGAGTGGATGTCATGTTAGCAGACATAGAAACAGCCATGTTTCTTATGGGACATATCAAATGAAGTACCTTAGCTTACGTATTGTGGGTATCACGTGCTCCAGAGTAAATGCCTTTTCTTGGGATTGCAATTATAATATGAAGGTGAATTTTTTCTCTGTGGTGCAGAATGTGGGATTCTGAAATGTCATGGCCATGGGTCTAGCTATAAGGTTAAAAGTTAAGTGTGCTCTAAAAGGAATAACATTGATCTCAGGGGTTAGAGCCTAAAAGAAAAAAAAAAAAGTAAAAGAGATGTTTGTGAAAAATCTAGAGTTCTGAGGAATGCATTAATATTGGTGAGTGCCGACCCTGGTCCAGGGCTTTGCGTGTGTTATTTTGCCTATGAATCATTTTCATGGAGAACGAAGATTGCATGGTGGAGGTTGCCTCCTAATGATGATGAAAATGTACTTTCCAGGATCCCGCATCTCACCTCACCCAGGCCTGCAGGCTCACCGGAGGCAGAACTGTGACCTTGCTGTGACTGCCTGTGACTGTGATCACCACAAACTGTGGCTCATCCAAGTGGGTGCAGGGCAGAAGGAGTTAATAGTGCAATAGGGCAGCAGGTAGGAGTGAAGGAAGGGGGCTGGTCGCAGCACGCATCTTAACTTCTCGTTCTCCACTCTTACTAAAACTTGGGTAATTTCTGTGTCAGTTCTACTGTCCTCCTTCAGAGGGGCGCATTATTCTTCATGGTATTTTTCTCCTCTGTCCTGATAAGAAAGGGACACACCAAGAGAAATAAAAATCAACGCACAGCTGACTACAGATGTAAAACCTGCCCCATCCGTTGGAGATATTCTTTTCCTCACTTTGCAAATAAAACTGGACTAAACCTAATTGTAGGTACTGAGGAAACTCCAGCCTCCTGGTGCCTTACCTGAATACTGCCAAGACGTTGTTTCTTGGGCAGATGGCAAAAAAGAATTTTGCTGCTGAAACACTTGTGTCAGGGCTGAGGGGTGGAGGAGGAGTAGATTTCAGTGCAACTCGTGCAGCCAGTCAGCTAGGACCCTAGGACCGGACACAGTGATTCGCCAAGGATGGCTGATGAGATGACAGGGAATAATCATTACAAGGAGGAATTCATTCAACAGAAACAGATTTTATGTGAGAACTTTGAAAGAGTTCCATACTTTAAGAAAGAATATGTTTACATTATTGGGTAGCTTCTTTGTTGCAGGAAGAAATGTTTTTGCTACCTATACTGAAGATATTTTTAAATAAATTTGGCCAGTCTCTGTACTGCAGAAGCGCCATCAATTCCTGAGTCTCTTCATATTCTTTCTAACCATCCTCGGCTTTCAATAATACAGTTACCATGGGCAGCCCCTGTGGCTCCACGGAGTAGGGCTCCAACCCCATATGCCAGAGGTGGCGGGTTCAAACCCAGCCCCATCCAAAAACCACACACACAAAAAAAATACAGTTACCACAAACCGTATGTAAAATCTATGTATTTCACAGACATTACAAATACGCTCCTGCCATTGTAGTTATCTTGCCATATGCCCAGAATGGTCTTTCTTCAGGTGCACTTCCCTGTTTAAACAGTTTGGCATTAAAGTTGTCCACATGATTATGTTTAAAATCATACACACCTAACTGACCTTAGTTTCCTTCACTTAATGTCACCTTACCTTATTTTTATCCATAACAGTTATGATTGCATGGCCTAATATGTTATTTTGTATTAGTAATTATGTAATAAGATATGTCATATGTTATAGTTTTGAGGTATTCCATTATTTTTGCCTCCCCCATGTAAACCCAAGTGAGTAGGAACTTTGCTTTGCTCAGTACTATATCTTAAGCTCCTGAAATGATGTATGTAATATCAAAGGCATTCAATGAAAGTGTATTTTTATAAATTAACACAGAGAACGTCCAACTTTATAAACATGTTTGATATAGCTTTCCTTGCATTAGCTCAAATTCTTATAATTATTAATCCTTTTCAAGTCAGAATTTTTAAATAGAGAAGATTGAAAACTTCTGTTTAACCTCCTAAGACGAAGATTCCTCATAAAGTTATTTCTGTCATATCATCCACTAATTATTATTAATTACTATTAATGTTGCATCTTAGACTAAAGTTTTACTTTCTAGAAAAAATTCTATGTTGAACATTAAAATTACTATATTCTCACTATGCTAGTCTTTCAATGTTACATTTCTCCAAATTTCTGTACTTGTCATTCTTTGCTTGTTGTATCGTGTTTGTGTGTGTGTGTGTCTTGAACCTCTACATGCTTAAATCTTTCTCTCTTGTCTAGAATTCTTTCATAACTTCCAGAAGCCCAAGGTTAATATCTGACACAATAGGATGACACACAGCCAAGTTCCAGCCAATCAGAAGCTGCCTGCTCATCACTCCAAGGCCCAATGAGACAGGCCTTAGCCAATCAGGTGATTTCTCCACTTGGCTTCCTTGTTCTGCCTCAGGTTGCTGGGTGGACATCTCTAAACCTGCCCTGGTTCCAGGAGCCACTGATTTGTGAATCATTCTTTGCTCAAGTAAACTCTACTAAATTTGATTTGCCTGGAATTTTAATTCAATAAAAAAAGACTATTTCTATGAATTTATATCACATATATCATAGTCTTTTGTGATTGTACTTCATTCAAGGAACAATTGCCTGTCTAGTGTTCTGAATGAGAAGCTTGGGAGGGACCCTAATATTTTTAACACAATCTCATTAACTCCTTTCTTTCTAAAAGGGCTTATAAACTAGCCAGCCATTAAAAGTTTCAATTCAGCCCTTTATTGTCTTCAAATATATCATATCCTTCAATTTAAACACCTTTACTCAAAATTCTTTATTATCTCTCTATAATCTTTCCAAAGTTCTATCATGGCATGTGGGGCTCTTTGAGATTTTGGCCCTTATTTTCCAACCTAATTTGACATCTGTGAGCTTCTCCTTGGCAGAGATGTGGACTTATTTATCTCTGTCACTCTAGCACCTAACATAGTGTCTGATAAATAACAGCTATTAGGAAAGAGTGCAATGAATTAATAATACATGAACAAATGGACAGATTTAAATAGGGTAGCTGGAACATATTTGATTCTTTTCTGGCAGTCTTTATTGTCACTTTTGGGGGGAAAAATCATCAAACAATCAAGTAAACAAATAATAAACCTTTCCTAATTTACATTTAATAAGAATTTACTGTATAAATAGATTGTCATAGATAATTCTGTGACAGTGTATAAACCTTATTATCACATAATAGAAATAAAATTAACACATTTCCCACAATAAGAAACTATTTTCTGAGCATAAATTTAGAAAAAGCGTTATGAGGCTCGGCGCGTGTGGCTCAATGGGCTAAGGCGCCAGCCACGCACACCTGAGCTGGCGGGTTCGAATCCAACCCAGGTAACAATGACGGCTGCAACCAAAAAATGGCCGGGCATTGTGGTGGGTGCCTGTAGTCCCAGCTACTTGGGAGGCTGAGGCAGGAGACTCGCTACAGCCCAGGAATTGGAGGTTACTGTGAGCTGTGATGGCACAGTACTCTATCCAGGGTGACAGCTTGAGACTCTGTCTCAAAAAAAAAAAGAAAAAAAAAGAAAAAATTTTATGAATTTAATATTTTAGCTGCTTTATATGCCTGACCACTGACATATAACTATCAACTATGCACTTCTAAAATTCAACTACATATTAATTTAACTTTACTGTGTCTGTGTCCCAAAGTTAATGAAAATTAACATTTTCATTTTTTACAAATAATTGTATTCTGTTGGATAGTTGTTCCTGTTCTTAGTCTCTTAATATCCATATTTTATATGAGAAGCAATGGCCAGGCTCAGGGGCTCACACCTGTAATCCTTGTACTCTGGGACATAGGAGGATTGATTGCTTGAGGTCAGGAATTTGAGAACTGTCTGAGAAGAGCAAGAGCCCATCTCTGAAAAAATTTGAAGACTTAGCTGTGCGTGATGGTGTTCACCTCTAGTCCAGCTGCCAGGGAGACTAAGGCAGGAGGGTGGCATAAGCCCAGGAGTTTGAGGTTGCTTTGAGCTATGTATTAAAAAGACAGAGAGAGAGGGGGAGGGGGCAGAGAGAAACAGGTGTGTAACCTGTAGTTATTCTAATTTATGAGCCAACATAGACATTCATTCATACATCAAAATTTAATGAGGGCTTACTAGATATTAAGGACTTCATGGGATCTGAGGATTTATAGATAAGAAACAACTACTCTGTTAAACATGTGGCTTAAAAGTAAGACGGCTAATCTTGCTAAATCCTATAGAAAAAAGGTGACTGTAGTCAAAGATGTTATGAGAACATTGTGGGCAATAGACTTCTTCTGGAAATTCATCTTTTTCTTTTTATTAAATTTTTTTATTAAATCATAACTTAACAATAAGTTAAATTAATATGTAGTTGAATTTTAGAAGTGCATAGTTGATAGTATATACATTAATGCACTAATTAATTATAATTGTATAATTAATGCACTAAGTTAAATTAATATGTAGTTGGATTTTAGAAGTGTGTAGTTGCTAGTGTATTCATTAATTATCATAGTGGATAATTAGTGTATACATTAATGCACTTATGGAGTACAATGTGCTGATTTTATATACAATTTGGAATGCTTACATCAAAATGATTAACATAGCCTTCACCTCACTGAATTTTTGTGTTAAGACATTTATATTCTGCACTTAAGAGATCTGACATGGACCCTTGTAATATGCACCATAGGCTCCAGTAAGAGTAGCCCACATAACAAAATCCCCAAACTACAGATGTTGGCATGGATGTGGAGAAAAAGGAACACTTCTACACTGCTGGTGGGAATGCAAACTAATATGCTCCTTTTGGAAAGAAGTTTGGAGAACACTTAGGGATCTAAAAGTAGACCTGCCATTTGATCCTTTAATTCCTCTACTAGGTATATATCCAGAAGACCAAAAATCACTTTACAACAAAGATATTTGCAACAGAGTGTTTATTGCAGCCCAATTCATAATTGCCAAGTCATGGAAGAAGCCTAAGTGCCCAAAGACCCATGAATGGATCAATAAATTGTGGTATGTGTACACCATGGAATATTATGCAGCCTTAAAAAAAGAGACTTTACATCTTTCATGTTTCCATGGATGGAGCTGGAACATATCCTACTTAGTAAAGTATCTCAAGAATGGAAGAAAAAAAAAAAAAGAAAAGAATGGAAGAAAAAGTATCCGATGTACTCAGTACTATTATGAAACCAATATACAATCATCCACACTTTCATATGAAAGATAAAACACAACTATAGCCCAGGATGAAGGAGGGAAGAGGTGGGAGAAGGGTTAGGAGTGGGGGAGGTTGGATGGAGGGAGGGTAATCGGTGGGACCTCACCTATGGTGCAAACTGCAAGGGTACATGTCAGAAATTCATCTTTTTCAATGTATATTCAAGCTCTGCTAAGTGGTAGTGTTAGGAAACTGGTTCAGTTTAGTTTAACTCACACTTTTAAATAGCATATATTTCATGATAGAAACTGTCTTAAGCATTTTTATTTATTCATTTTCATTTTAATTTTGAAACTGTTTTACATACTATAAAATTAGCACTGTACGATCACACCACATTGATAACAAGAATGATGCATTCTAAGTTAATTAATAAAAATAGCAAAATTCTATGAATATTAAGTTGGTGGGAAGTAAGAAGTAGCAATAGTACAGTGTCAAAAAAGTTTATCTTTGACTAAGCTATCTGATGTTTTCCCATAAAAGTCTAAGTGAATAAGATCAATATGCCTTGTATATTTTAGGAAAAATAAGACAAAAACCAAATTTATGTCTTAGCAATGATTTTTATTAGCATTAATGCATTATATTTATTTTAACATTCTAATGGATTTGATATTAGATTAGTAGACAAGTGTCAGTAAGAGATTTGGAATGTGGAGAAAGATGGATGTCTTTAGTTCTTAAGTAAGAGCCATGATTTACATACCATTTTTGAATATTATTAAAAAATACAATACTAGTTTTACATTTTTATTCTAAGTTTGTGCCTTCTATAGAAAATAGCTTTTTATTCCTGTTCATTTGAAAGGAGCAACTGTCATGAATATTATAAATCTATATTTTCAAATGGATAGTGTTTATGAAGTATGTGGGTTACATTAGCATATACACATGTATAATACTGAATATTGATTTCCATCATAACACTTCCTTTACGTTTGTTTATAACTTCCTAAAAATTATCCAGTTTGAAGTTAAGAAATCTGTTTTTAACTTCAATATATTCTTCTTTAAAAATGTTTATGACTTTGTAAATCAAAGCTAATGGAAGTTTTCAAGTTTCAATTCTTAGAAAAAAATCATCCACATTTCACTATATACTAGGGAAACTGCATTTTATTCAGAAATAGCCTGATGCTCAGCAATCAATACACATGACTTTAACAAGAGATATAATTCCATCATAGAATGACAAAATTTAGGCTTGTCCATTTTTATGCATTTGTATATATTTGGAAATGTCTTTGAAACATTTTTATAACGATTTCACTAAAGTTGAACTAAACTTTACTTCAGGGTGCTAAACATAAATATTTTCCCCCTCTTTTCTTTTCTTTTTTTTCATGAAGATAATTTTAAAATGATTATTGGGTTATATTTATTCTATTGCCCGGATCTTGTTACAGTGCTTACAAGTTCTTCTTCATTTTATATTAAATGAAAAAGGAATAGAACAAAAATAATGGAAAATATAGGTAAGTGAAAAGAAGACAAAAATCTTATTTGATTCCTCTATATAGAAATAACAGTGCTACCATTTTGCACAAGTTAGTTGATTTGTTGTTTGGAAATCAGTGTTGGTCTAACAATGTACTGATGTTTTTATGACTTAACATAATTTAAAAAATAATGTCATTCACAATATTTTTCTCTAATGTTGTGTACGCAGCTGCCCGTGCATGGTGGCAAGTCATTCCATGAGCGATTGCTGATTGCATATCCCATTGTGTACGTGCTACTAAATGTACTTTCGTAAATCCTTCATCTCTGTCTCAATTTCTTCCTCTTATCCTCCCTTTTCCTTTGGTACTTCATCCCTTGTCTTAGTCATTTCAATGGTAAATAAAAGGTGCTCAAATGCAGAAAGTGTTCAGAACATGTTTAAGTGAAGACCATGTTACTTGTGTCAGCTTTGTATAAAATGTCGTGGAAGAGTGTAATAAAGATGCAGACTAACTTTTGTCTCTTTGAAGATGAGTGTGCACTATTTATTAAAATTATTCATATCCCCAATTAGCATAGGAAAACATATTACTCATTTAAAAGAATATTTAAGAGGAATTCTGTGAAGATGGAGGGATGTAAAGGTCTTAACACAATAACTAAGAAATTGCCATGAAGGCTATGTTAACCAGTTTGATGAAAATATTTCAGATTTTAAATAAAACCAGCACATTGTACTCCATGATTGCATTAATGTACACAGCTATGATTTAATAAAGTAAATAAATAAATAAATAAGTAAATTCAAAACAGAGAAAAAAAAGATGGAGGGATGAAGGGTTTAGACTTCCAGGATACTATAAACAGATCCTGTTTGTGGCTGGATCAGGCATTTGTGCTTCTGCCTAAAACCTTGTGTTTTTTTTTTTTTTTTTTCTCAACTGCTCCAACAAAGATGAGCACTGAGTTAAATAGAAGCTTTCCAAAAAACATACTATTTTAAAAATCAAGATAGCATTTTATCTCAATTATTAGAAGCTCAAAGAAAATATCCTAGAATACAAAGGGAATTTGCTAACTTAGTCCTTCCTTTTCCTGAATTTATATAGGAAAAAAAAGATCATTTTTCATTTAGTGATGACATTTTTTTTTGACACAGGATGTTATATCTTTCCTATTCTCAAACAGTTCCAAACTAGAGTAAATGTCAGGAATCACAGCAGTGAGGGGCAACCCTATCTAGCCCGTTGGGCAAATCGCTTGATGTAGCTTTAAGAAGAAACAGAAAATAAAAGTCAACGTTGACAAAATGCAAGGATGAAGTTTGAGGCTTTTTTTGAGATAAGTCTACATTTATTTCCACATGTGAATTGTGCTTTGTTTGCAGTAATGCTTCATGGCAAATATTTGTTTCACAAAGTTAATTCTTTTTGTTTTCTGTGGAACAGCGTGTGGACTACATGACTTCTCAGGTTGGACCTGCCTGATGTTGTCTAAGGAATGCTCACGAAGTGTTTCTATTCCCTACTTTGGAAAGACCTTTCTTTCTTTTTTAAATTTTTTTTTGTTAAATCATAGCTGGGTACATTAATGCCATCATAAGACCTTTCTTTCTGAACATTCTATTTCTTACCTTCTATTTCATCTGTATATGCTATGTCTTCTAAAACTTCTACTAATTATGAAACATTTTGTCTTCCTGATATCTGTAGAAAAATTACCCTGAAGATTTACACTGGAAACAATACTACAAAATGTCAATTTTTCATGCTAACTTTGTTATAGTTTCCTATTTTCCTTGAGTACCAACTTCATTCATTTTATCACTGGCAAATCAGTATCATTATGGACATCAGATAACTTTTGGTTCTGAGGCAGTTAGGGCTGTTTGGTACCTGTGCATTAAGTTCTTCCAGACAACTTATTTCTCATGCCCTTGTTGGGTAATTTACCTGTCCCATTTCTTGCTGTGGGTTTGTGACCGCTTACTGTTATCACAGCCTTCCTGGCTGCTAATCTACTCTGAGCTAGGAAATGAAGTCAGCAAGAAATTTCCATTGCATAAAAGAAGAATAAAAATGGGTATAAAGGAAGAGCAGGTGGGTCTCACTACAAATAAAATGCATTAAATTTATTATGTAATTTAATGTCAAGAAAACCATGTGATAAAGTCATAGTATAACTTTGGTGTTCAAACTTTTAAATATGTTTTCCACTTCCATAATACACGTATAATTTGTTAAAATCCTTAAGAAGCCTTTTGATTTACTTTTGAAGCAGAGTGACATTTAGGTAACAATTTAAAAGTACAAAACTATCTATGTTTTTACATGGACATTTCAGACCTTAATATACAAAATTCTAGATAAGAAACAGCACATCCTCCTTCTGATAATAACCTTGTCTGAAGTGGGAGGAGAGATGGTTCTCTAATTAATCTGGAAGAATTTATTAAAATTAAGACAAAAACTAGATTTAAGAATGTATATAAACATGTGAAGACTTCAGTTCTGAGGTAGTGAATATTTATTTGAGAACTTCATCATATAGACATTTTTGTTTTGTGAAGAAAAAGATTGTAGTTTTCATCAAATATATAAATGCATGCAGTTGTAAGAAGCAAATGCTTACAAAAAAATCATATAATAAATGAATTTCCGTACTCTTCTGCACCCCAATTTTAAAGGCATCCTTTTTTAGCTACATTGATTATATGTATATTATATATTATATTATACATATATTACACACACACATATTCATGTATATACTTACATCTGTGGAATAAAAACCAGGGTCATGGTTTCTTGACTCTGCTGTGCTTTACTGGCTGGCTTCTCCATTACATGTATCATTAATTGTCCCCCCTCCAGTGGAAGAGATGTATCCGACTCTGTACCCATCAGCACATGCCTATAAACACGGACACACACATTTTCCTCAATCATATACTGTTAGCGTTTGCCATTAATTTTTGCTAACATCGATTAACCATTTTTTACTATTATGACAATGTAATATCATTCTCAGCTATATCACATAACATTCCATAATTCATTTACTGTACAAATGTTCTTCTTGACCGGTATATAATTCTATGTGTGTCTATGCACCTGTGTGTTTTCTACTTACCTATTACTAATTTATTTTTCCTAACAAGTCTGCTACAAAAGTAACCCTCAATTGATGTTTTCAAATACTTGGGGTTTCTCCTGGGTTAATTATTTGAGAGTCATCAAAATTCCAGAATGTTAGACAATTCCCTCCCTATTTTAGTTTGGAACATTTGTGCTTAGGTCTGCTGAACTGCTGCTAATCCTTATAAATTTTTCACTAACATCTTGTAAATACCTTCTGGCGCGGTCCTGCCACAGAAACCTTAAGTCATAGGTCCTTCAATTTGCTCTTATCTGGCTTTCTAATAAGTATTGGAGAAGCACATCTTCCAATAATTTCCCTAACGGGGGCCCATGGGTAATAAATGTTGCAAGACCAAATATGTCTTTATTCTATCTCATATTTTCTTGATAACTTGGTATCCTGACATAAAATTCTAATTTTCTTCTCAGATTATAAAATTTTTCTTTTTTTCTTGTCTTTGCATGTAATTTCTTTGAGAGTGGTACTATATTTTGTTCAGAAAATTTTGCATCATTTTACTGGTATATGGAATATACCATTTTTCAGGAGTGTCAACAATATATATTTATATAATACAACTTTAATAAAACATGTTTATCCAAATAACATGTATAGTATGGCTAATATAAACAGAATTGGCTAAATATTACAAAAATGAAAATAATAGTTTAATCTCACTGAAACTAAACTTCTAAAGAATAAATAAAGGACAGATTATATATTTTTTATTACCCTGAGGTTCTACCAATTATAATGTGCACAATATGAGTTTTAATCTCTTTCTGTGTTAGTATGCATGTTTTAAATTATTGTAATTAATAGAATTCCTCTGCCAGATCATTCATAAGAGCTCATAAAATGTTAGCTGTTATTTTTATGTTCATTTAGTCTGTGGAGCAAACAAATTCTAACAAAGTTACAATAACATCCATTAAAATGTGTTCATGAGCTCTTCATTATATCTTATGGTAAAGATTAAAATTTGATATTGAATTTTTAAAAATTAATGAATTAAAGTTTTTGGCAATAGCTTTATTGAGGTAAAATTCACATGTCATGCAATCCACGGTTTCAAATTTATAATTTGTTTATAGTGTAGTCATCACATTCAACTTGAGAACATTTTATCACCTCACAAGAAACCCAGTCCTCTTTAGGTACTGCTTCCTCCCCTATCCCAAACCCTAAACAACTACATATTTATTTTTGTCTCAGTAGATTGATTTACTCTGGAATTTCATATATAGGAGTCATTAAAATATGTAGTCTTCTGGGACTGGCTTCTTTCATTAGAATAATGTTTTTAGGTTGCAATCACTCCTTTTAATGGTTACATTGTTCCTCGCCTCTGAGCAAAGGTCATTTCTAGTTCTTGGTGTTTATTGAATGTCAGGTGTTTAAAGAATTTCAGGTTGTACCACAGAACAAAAGTAAGGGAAAGTTTTAGTGAAAATGAAAAGTTCACTGCTAGGAAGAGCTAGCAGACTTGAAAAGAAAAGCTGCCCTGTGAGGAAATGATTTTAGATCTTCTGTAGACGTACTGATTGAGGGGAGAAATATTCGAGGGCCAAGAGGTTGACATTACTGGCTGGCTTCTCCATTACATGTATCATTAATTGTCCCCCCTCCAGTGGAAGAGATGTATCCGACTCTGTACCCATCAGCACATGCCTATAAACACGGACACACACATTTTACTAAGCATTTGGGTCATAAAGCCTAGCTTTGGGTTCCTTCCCATTTTCATAGGGTTGTCTTGGAATTGTCATGCAGAGACATTTTTAAACCATAATGTAAATGATAATGTAATTACCCAAAGTTCATGGAAGGTGGCAGAGAGAAATGACAAACCAGTTGAAGCCAGTTCTTGCCAGCAGTTACCAGCCCCTTTCACAAGGAGTGTTTGCTTCAAGACCTGTGCCCAGTCTTCAAGCACTTGCATCTAATCTCAGCCCTGTCCCCTACTCTTAACAAAACAATATCCCATTGTCCGGATATGCCCCATTTTGTTTACCCATTCATTAGTGGATGGGCATTTGGGATGTTTCCACCTTTGGGCTACTATGAATAATGTTGCTGTGAATATTCTCATAAAAATTTTTGTGTAAACTTACGTTTTTATTTTCTTGGTTATAGACATGAGAGGGGTATTATTGCTGGGCAATATGGTAATTCTATGTTTAACTTTTTGAGAGACCGTTAGATTGTGCCCCAAAATGATTAGACCATTTCACATTTCCTTCAGTAGCTCACCAGAGTTCTGGCATTTCTGTGTCTTTGGTGACACTTGTCACTAATGGAGCTTCTGATTCCATCCATGCCAGGGAATGGCAGGCACCTCTCACTGTGGTCTGGGTGATCAGCACTGTTCTGATGACAGTTGAGTCATGCACCTGTTCACGTGCTTATTGGCAACATGCATATATTTTTGAAGAAATGTCTATTTAGATCATTTGTCCATTTTTTAAATTGGATTATTTGCCTTTTTATTATTGATTTGCAAGTGTTTTTTATATATTACATATACAATTAACTTTTGCATTTATGTAGTAAATTGCATGTATTACTATTTATTCAGATAATTTTTTCACTTCTTTGATAGGTCTTTTGAAGAGTAAAAAGTGTTTAATTTTGAAATCAAATTGTATTTCATTTTGAAAATTGAATTTCAATGAAAATTGAATTTCATTTTCATAGGGCATAGCTATGGCTGACTTTATTATTTATCGTAAGATCTTTATTTTAATCTCTTGTGATATTATTCCTGAACTTTGCCTGAGAAACACTATCCAATCATGTTCCAAAAAATACATTTTACATGTCTTTTTTGTTTGAAGTTTTTGATGTCACACATTTGAATATGCAAAATTTAATTTTTTAAAATTTACTGTGGCTCTTGTGAAATCGTTTAAGTAAATTAATGCATATTAACTTTTAAAAATTGATATACTATTCTATGTAGACTGTCTCATTGAGATTCACATTTCTCTATGCAATAATGATAACAAGATATATAGCTTTGTTCACAAGAAATATTTTTGTTACTATTAATTACGGAGAATTATTTGGATGAACAGGTAGGTTTTGTACAGCCTTTAAGCCCCTTTCACAAGGCCATTTCATATTCCATAAATATTACTTAGGCTAAGAGAAAGTAGTGTGATCCCCAGGTCATTACTGAGGGAAAATGCAATTTATATTCTCGGGAAAGAACAAAAGTGAGCAGGGAATATAAAAATGTTTGTGCCCTGGGAGAGGGTTAGAAAAATAAACACATTCTGCGGTGCTATTAAATGAGGAGTGGATTTGCAACCAGCATTCAAGACTGGGTTATGTGCTGTATCATCTGACAGCCACATGATCTCGGAAATGATTCCTGGAGCTCTAGTTTCCTCAGCTGTAAACACACATTGAAAATACCTTTCTCACAATATTCTTTAAACTGTTAACAAGATGATAAATTACCAGCAACGCAGGGTGAGGCTTTAATAAATATTTGTCTAATGTGAATCACCAACTCAGTGTCCAAGGACCTCAATCACTCAGTAGAAACAAGTCCCATAAAAACCTTCAAGGTTTCTGAATTTAGACTGCGCTGCACCTACAAATACATTGAGATGGCAGTCCTAAAATACAAGACATTTAAATTAGGAAACATGTTCTCCATTAATGTATTCTTTTTTTTTTTTGTAGAGACAGAGTTTCACTTTATGGCCCTCAGTAGAGTGCGGTGGCATCACAGCTCACAGCAACCTCCAACTCCAGGGCTTAGACGATTCTCTTGCCTCAGCCTCCCAAGTAGCTGTGACTACAGGAGCCTGCCACAACACCTGGCTATAAAGTATTCTTTATAGAAAAAAAATTTAGAAATCAGAGTGCATTAGTATTTGATAATGATTGTGAGTGCTCCTTGGCACTATTTGTTTACATAAATAGACATTTACAGCTATGTGTATACACAGTTAGAATATTTGACAAATAATAGCTGTATTCTTCATAGCTCTGTGCCTATATATCCTAAATACACTTTAAGAAACTATTCTGTGGCTTAATTACATATCCTATTGTCTTCTGTTTTTATATTAAAGCTTAGTCTTGACTTACTATTGTGAATTTAAAGAGCCAGAATTCATAATTACTGGTGTCTCTTGTGCTTATTATCTGTAACTTTTGAAGTATCTTTCACATTATTTTTTCCACCAGGATCTTGTGCACATTTTTTGGTCATATATTGTCTCATTTTAAATGCTATTTAGAAATTTTGAGGTCACAGAAAACAATTAAGACTGTGGAATTGTCTTAGATTAAGTAAACTGAGAAGAAAAAAAATGACTAAATACAACATAGTCTCCTGGATTGGGTTTTGAAACAACAAAAATGCACGTTATGAAAATGATGCAATTCGGATGAAACCTATACTAGTTACATGTATTTTACTAATGCTAATTTTGTAGTATTGTTAACATTACTATTGCTATATAAAATGTTAACATGAGGAATAGCTAGGTGAAGCTTCTTTTTTAAAGTTTTATTAATTCATTTCTCACCAAAAATTCACGTACTTAACCCCCAAAACAACAACATTTTCCGTATGTTACCTATATTTGCAAAATAGTGATATTTTGTAAAACTTTAGTTGTAGACTCTGCTTTTGCCTCAAAAGTCATGTCTGTCAGACTGTTAAATTGCAAAAAAAAAATCATGTTTATATATCAAAACTACAAAAAGGATAATTTCCTATTAAGCATTTAAGTTTTTTCCTATTCTTTATTGTCTTTGTCTTATTTTCACACTTTTCTATTTAGGTGTAATAATGAGAAATAATCTCTTAATTCTTCATATATTCTGCAAGGCATAATTACTAGGAAACCATTGCCACTGGATGGCCCTGATCTTTCAGGTTCTTAGGCTATTTACAGTTATACTGTATTTCAATCTTTTTTTCTTTTTTCACCTAAGGTAGAAAGGGAATTGATTTGTTGTAAATACATTTTGTGTTTCAGGATCATGAAAACAGTGGTTTGAAGTAGACATAGGTCAGTTACCACAGACAGTGGCTGATAAACACTGTTACTTCCCACGTCCTGGAGGCTGAGAAGTCCTAGACACAGCTGCTGGCAGGTTTGCTGTCCAGTGAGGGCCTGCCCACTGGTTCACAGATGACTTTTCCTCCTGTGTCCTCACCTGGTGGAGAGGGCAGCCTATTTCCTTGGGTCTCTTTTATAAGGACACTAATTGCATACATGAGGGCCCCATCCTCATGGCCTAATTATCTCCTGAAGGAAGGGCTCCTGTGGCTCAGCGAGTAGGGTACTGGCCCCATATGCCAAAGATGGAGAGTTCAAACCTGTCCCTGGCCGAAAAGTTCAAAAAAAAAAAAAAAAAAGAACTTTATACATGTAAAAATAATTTAAAATAAAATGCAAAAATCTAAATGCAAGACCTTAAAATAAAACAAATTTTAGAATAACACAGAGAAAATCTGTGTGACTAGTATTAGGCTAATACTTCTTAAGTATTACACCCCAAAGAATCTATTTTTGTCTATCTGACTCCATGACAATTAACTGAAAATTAGAAGATATTGTTGTTAAAATTAAAACTTAAGCCACATATTTTGGAAAATATTCTCAAATTCTGTATCTGTTAAAGGATGTATCTAGAATATATGAATAGCTATCAGAACTTAATGACAATAAAAATGCCCAGTTTTATAAAAGGCCAAAGATACAAACAGATCTTTCATCAAATATCGTATGTAGATGGCAGATAAACATCTTGATACATTATGGATTTGGGGATAAATAAAGGTGAAGACTTAGGTTGCTTTACATAACAGGGTATAATAAAAAATTAGTCTCTAGCTTTTCTTGTAAGATCAGGAATAGGACAAGGATGCCTCCTTTCACAGAAGCCAGTAGAGAAAGATTATACTTTGTGTAATCTCATTTGTATAAAATTCTAGGAATTGCAAACTAATCCACATACACAGAAAGAAGACCCGTGCTTGTCTCGGGATGGAGTTAGGAGAGGGCCAGAGGGATGAAGTCTGTCCTACGGGACATTTTGAGATGAGGATGTGCTTATTATCTTTACATGGGAGGTAGTTTGATGGACATATATAATACCTCGAAACATATCCCGAGGCACCATTTTAATAATATAGTTTATTCACTAATACTTGCTATTACATTTAAACTTAATGTAAATTAAAGTTAAAGAAGCATCTAAACATTTTTATTATTATTATTTTTTTTTTTGCAGTTTTTGGCCGGGGCTGGGTTTGAACCCGCCACCAAGGGCATATGGGGCCAGTGCCCTACTCCTTTGAGCCACAGGCGCCGCCCAGCATCTAAACATTTTAAAATATGATTTTCTAGGCTATGTTTGATTTATAGTCCCCAAATATACCACTAAGATTAGTTTTGGTGGCATATTAATGGTAACACTGACATTTATTTGTAACAATAACCATATAGAGGCCATTTGGTATTACCGGACATGCATTTATGAGATATTACATGTGGACTGATTATCTTTTCAGAATCCAATATTTTGGTTCTGCTAAACCAAAGTTTACAACACTAATGTAAATGAATGCATCCTACTTGGAGTTTCAGGAAATTGGGTACACTATGTGAGGAACCAGTTAAAGAGGCACGGAAGAGCATGCATTGAGGGACAATGTCTTGAAATGCATTCATAAGCTGTTACCATTCATAAACTGCTTGAAGAAAGACTATTTCAGACCAGTAAGGGAAGTCAACATCTGTGAGTTCGCTAATCTCAGTAATTTTGTATCATTCTGAACACTTTGTTGAAAGTAAAATCAAACTTGCTCTCACATTGAACTCTGCCATCACAGTACTCAAGATTCTCGTATCCAATTTTGCAAATTTCTGATCATCAGAGAACTTTTTAAAGAACAACAGAAGAAAACATCTGTTTCAAGTGAAGAGTGTGAGAAATATTTTCACTTTTTCATCTGTGAACAACATCTTTAAGAAATTAATTTTGGTTTCCCCCATAAGCAAATTCTAGTAAAACATATGGAGTCACGGGGAAGTATAATTTTTATCATTCACATTCTATGACTACAATGAAATGTGTCTTGGGTACTTTTTGAAAAAATTTTTCTCAATGACTCTTCATTCAGCATTGTAATTTTCCTAAGAATGCCAAGAGACCATTTCATGAAAGCAGTTTATAGCTCCCCAAAGCATAATAATTTTATTATATACTTATACAGTTATCTTTTCAGGGGATTAGTATTGAAAGCCTTCAAACCCTCTTTCTACATGAAAATCAGAGGAAGTTATGTAGAATTAAAAGTTACTTGATGAACTATTGCTATGACATTGTTCAAAATGTAAACTAAGGGGAGTATTTATTTATAAAGCAGATGCTATACAAACAATTGTGCTGAGAGTTGCCAGCATTTTATTGGAAAGCCTGGCAGCCACGAAAAGTCTTTCAGAATGTTGAAATGAATCTTGTGAATGAATGTTCATAAGAATGTTGTGCAGGAATCTTTGTCTCATGATGCACCCCCAATGCTTAAAACAACAACTAGCACATGTTGAGGCCTCAACATCTATTTGTCAAATAAGATATTCAGATATGACCTTAGTTGTTTGATGTTAATGGCGACTCTCCTGCACAGTATATTTCTGAGACAAAAGCCATGCCATGATTTAATGTTTAATTCATATATTTCATATACTATGTATTGATTACCAGCAAGTTGACATTTATAAAGACATGTTTTCAATTAAAAAAATCAAATCAATCACTCTGGAGGAATAAAGAGCAATGTAACAGAAAATGCCAGGAGGCAGAAAGGTTCAGAGTCAGGATACTCCTACCAGTGAGAGTCAACAGGCTGGAGAAGACTTGAAATTCCAAAGTGTTATTCTTCTGACATTTTGCCACATTTGTGACTTTAAATTAATTCTCAGTCCCCTAAAAATAAGAATGTGTATGATCACTATGCCAGCTATCATAGTGAAGTTAACGCAACATCAAAAATACTTTCGTATTTATGTGCCACCTATATTAAAATATTCCAGGATGCTCCAAACAATTCCTAAATTACAAAAAATAAAATTGCATAATTTATAATGAAATCAAGTTTTGTGCATTGTCGTGGGAATTTTGGCCTGCTGCTCAGACCCCCGTTTGTGGTTTAAAGGATGTCTCTCAACCTCACAGACCATTTTAAAGAACATCAGAAAACAAACTGTTTCCAGTGAGAAGGTGAGAATATTTTATATTTTCTTTTCTTTTCTTTTTCTTTTTTTTTGTTTTTGAGACAGAGTCTCACGATGTCACCCTCGGTAGAGTGCCATGGAGTTATAGATCACAGCAACCTCAAACTCTTGGGCTTAACTCATTCTCTTGTCTCAGCCTCCCAAGTAGCTGAGATTACAGGTGCCCGCCACAACGCCCGGCTATTTTTTTGTTGTACTTGTCATTGTTGTTTGGCAGGCCTGGGCTGGGTTCAGACCCACAAGCCATGGTGTATATGGCCAGCCCCCTAACCACTAAGCTACAGGCACTGAGCCAGAATATTTTATATTTTCATACGTGAACAATATCTCTGTCACGACCCCTATGGCCCTGGTCTTAGTCGCCACAGGAAGGAACCAGGCGTGACACGGATTAGAAGTACAAGCTTGTAGGAGGAGGGTTAATCTTAGTTGCAGGGTAGTCCCGAGCCCCCTCCGCAATGGCTATTTATTAAGGTTATACACAATAGGTGTGGAGAGTTCAGGTAATTACATACAAGGGCTGGAAGCATAAGGAATGCCATGTGCTCTCCTCACCTGTTCTTTCCCCACAACCCTCATGAAGAACTACTAAGCATCAATGTTTAACACATGCTTACTAGTGAATGACCAACCTTGTCTCATTCCGGAACACTGAGTTACTTGAGGGATTTCCCCCAAGTCACAAAACGTCTCTAGGCTCACCAGGAGACTGTCCTGTTCTCAGCGTTTCCTTTTAATGTGAGAAGAATCAGTAACAGTCCCTTGCAAGCATGGTGTC
The DNA here is from genome assembly GCA_963574655.1 of Perodicticus potto. Classification (NCBI taxonomy): domain Eukaryota; kingdom Metazoa; phylum Chordata; class Mammalia; order Primates; family Lorisidae; genus Perodicticus; species Perodicticus potto. The sequence goes on along the minus strand of CAUYRH010130026.1, from coordinate 17,870 downwards.
CATTCATCTGCATTGGCCCAGTAGTCCCCCTAGCTGCCAGAAGTATTCCAGACTGACGGCCCTCGCTGAGAATTATTCTTGGCTTAACAAAGCACTCCTCAGAACCCTCTTGGGCTATCATCTTCAGATTCAGTTTCCTAAGGATGCAAACGGGTAACATATCTTGCATTAGGTTCATGACTACAGTGTATTTATTTTTAAAATTCCTTCAGCCTCTTTCCTGCATTTAATAACAGATTCTGAATAGTCTAGGAAATTTACCTGTGCATTAGGCCTCATAAATAATTTCAGGGTTAAGATTCCAGATAAGTACACAGAATAGTTCATATTGCATAATTCTTTTTACGTCATGTCAGACAGTATCAAGCTGTTGATGCTAACTTCATCAAGTTAATATGGGCAGCACAGTGGCCTTCAGATCTTTCCACTTTAGAGGTAATTTATAGGCTGAATGTTTTTGCTACATTCCCCAAACAAAATTTATATGTTAAAGCCCTACCTCTCAGTGGGGTTGTATTTGGGGACAAGGCCTCTAAGGAATTAAGATAAAATGGGGTTCATGCTCCTGTAAGGAGAGACAGCAGACCTCTGCTCCCCTCTCTTTTCCACGTGAGCACACAGTGAGAAGTCAGCCCAACGGTGCTGCACCCTTGCTCTTAGACCTCTGACCTCCAGAACTGTGAGATAATACATTTCTATTCCTTAAAACCACTATAATCTGAGGCATTTTGTTAAAGCAGGTCAAGAGGAGGCATTATCCTCCCCCACTGTTAATCTGTGCAGTAGTGATTTGAAAATGTCTTGATAATCTATTCTCCAACAGTTATTCACCCAGTGGTTATGTTGTCCATAAGTGATCCTTTTCTGAAGTATTTATTACTTTGGAAAAGTTGAAAATTAGTAATTTGTTTCATATTGTCAATTTTATTCTGTTCAGAGACTCACAAACTTCTGTAAATTAGAGTTTATCTTTGTTCCCTCTCTCCTCTCTCTCTCTCTCTCTCTTCCCTTTCTCCCCTCTCTCTTTCTTACCTTTGTCTTCTATTCTACCTTCGAGCTTACTTTGTCCCCCATTTCTCCTCTTCTCTCTTTCTCTCTTCCTCCCTCTTTCCCCCCCACTTTTCTCATTCACCTTATTATAACCCTTTAACAAAATTATCATTTTGTTCTTTAAATTTATCCATGTGTCAACGTAGGAAAAAACTCTCAAGCTAGTAGTTATGCTTTGCTTTCAGACAAAGCTCTCCCACTGCTGTGGTCTGAGTGCCCCCACCCCACTTGAAGTTTCCCATTCACTGTTTTCTAGCTCCCATTGTCCTTCTTAAAAAGTCAGCCAATGTTGACAGTATTAAGCCTTGCCTTTTTCATCTAGTTTCTGAAATACACAAGAAAGATATGTTACGGAATTTTAAAATGCCTGCAATAGAAGATGCATAACGAGTGGCATGAGAAGGCATAAGAAACATTCTGGGAAGTGATGAAAGTCAAGATTTTTTCCAAGGCAAGGAAAGACCCATTCACAAAGCTCTGCACAACCAAACGGAACAGAAAAAAATCTGGTAAATGAAAATTACATATGTGGCTCATGTCCTTTTTCTACAAACAGCACTGCTGTAAGTCCTGTAAGTCAGGCTGTGACATAATTTCATTAAGGCTTACAATACCCACAGGAGGCTCATGACGTGTCTGACACCATCCGGCAGTCAGAGACGCTCCTGGTTTTGAAGCCCTGTTGACTAAGCTCCAGGGCTTCTCCATTCGCCAACACCCAAAATGAGACCCCAAAGCTCTGCTGCTTTTACTTCCCAACATGGCTAAGTCTTTCCATTTCTCAAGGAAATTACCAATCACTTAGTTCACATGACTATCATCTCCTTTTGAAAGTCATTGTAGTGAAACTTACTGCTGTCATTTGAAAGTCATGGCTGTCAAGCATATTCGTCACATGGTATTTGTGTCAAGTTTATCAAATATAAATGAAGTTATCTAGGGTGACATTAAATATGTTAAGTTTTACCCTAAAGACAAACGGAAGCCACCAAAATGTTTTAATTATCCATGTTAATTTTGTTATGCATCTCTTTGTGTTCCTAATTAAAATATAAGTTTAATGAAGGCAGAGACCATCTCTGTCTTGCTACTGCAGCACTCCTGGCCATGCACCTTCCCTCCAAGGAGATGTTTAATAGATATTTTGTGACTAGGTAAATAACTCATGTAGATGAATGGACACCATGCTTGCAAAAGACAGTTAGTGATTCTTATCACATTACAAGGAAATGCTGAGAACAGGACAGTCTCCTGACAAGCCTAGAGACGTTTTGAGACTTGGGGGCAGTCCCCCAAGTAACTCAGTAATCTAGAATGAGACAAGATCAGTCACTCACTAGTAAGCATGTGTTAAACATTGATGCTTAGTAGTTCTTCATGAGGGTTGTGGGGAAAGAACACGTGGGGAGAGCACGTGGCAACCTTATGCATACAGCCCTCATATGTAATTACCTGAACTTTCCACACCTGTTATATAACCTTAATAAATAGCCATGGCGGAGGGGGCTCGGGGCTACCCAGCAACTAAGGTTAGCCTGTCTTCCGCAAGCTTTTCACTTCTAATCTGTGTCACGCCAGGTTCCTTCCTGCAGTGACCAAAACCAGAGCCTTAGGGTTTGCAACAAACTCACTCTTAGGAGCCTGCATTATGTTCTGTTATCAACACCACATTAACATCCACTGTGATCAGCATAATATGATTCATTTTCTAGCCGCAGGACTACCTGAGGCAAGATATATCACCTCTCCCAGCTTCCTCAAAAATGGACATTTCTCATGCTTACCTACAAATTATTTATTATGCTTTTCTTTGACAAAAGCTTTATGACTTCAAACAATTGTTTATGGAGGACAACTGGTGTCACAATGGGACCAATTACTCCTTACAGATGTTGGCAAATGAAATAGCTGTTTTATTCCTTTCTTTAATTTGAAATTTATTCCATAGTAAAGTTTTTCAACCTCTAAACCTTCAGGTATGCCTGACAAAGTTAGATTTAAACTATTTTTTGGAGATAGTAGCCTTTTCTTTATAGTGCTAGCCGTTTACAAATGATGTTAATCAATTCAGAAATGTCTAGAAAATATAATAGCTTTTAAACTGGGTTTGGTTGCTTAACTTAAATGTTAGTAATCAATTCCAAAATGGATTCTACATAGAATTGGCTGAAAAGCAATATCAACATAGAATTGCCAGGTAGCATCGTGGAAATTGGGTTATGTTAACATTAAAATCTTTTCTAACATTGAAGTTTTATGATTCCAAGTTGTATATCCTATAGTAACTACAGGTCCTTTTTATAAATTAAAAATGGTGGGTCCTATTTCTATGTGGCACTACAACTTCTATGCTGCATAATAACTATAGTGAATCTAGCAAAGACTATGAAGAAAATATAACTTTGAGTTTCTTGACTTCTGCTTTGTTGTCTCAGCTGGAGTAAAGTGGGTCTGTCACAGCACACAGCAATCTCAAACTCCGGACTCAAGTGATTCTCCCGTCTTAGTCTCTCAAGTAGTGGAGACTGCAGGTGTGCACCATCACATCTGGGTAATTTTTGTAGAGACAGGGATCTTGCTATGTTGCTCAGGTTGGTCTTGTTTTCTGGCTCAAGCAATCCTCCTGCTTTGGCCTCCCAAAGTGCTGGGAAGGCAGCCACATGCCTTAATGCTTGGCCTCTTCCATTAACTTTTATTTCTCTTTAAGCAAAAAGCTTCTCAAGATGGAAACGTAGGCACCTATTCAGTAAGTACCTCATCCATTCTTATGAGTATGAGAGTTTAAAATGTAAACTATAATATATTATAAAATGCTGTTTAATCATTCAGATGCCAAGAAATTTCTACTCTCTTTTGAGACTATGATTTCCTGCTATATCCGTGAGCTTATCATGGCTGTTTAATGAATAGAATTGTCTAAATAAAGTCATGTCCTTCATATATCTCAGGAAAAACGTAATCACCAATCTTTTTATCTTGTATTGAACTGAACCACAGCACAATCGTCTCAAATCCAACAGTATCCTGGACAGCTGTGGAAGGCGCAGACTTGTCCTGTTCCTTCTTGTGCACACCCAAAGGCGTAACAGAAGAGGAGATCAGCAATGAAGGAGCTGGCATACAGAGAAAAGTGGGTGGAACTACCCGAAAATCTCACTGAGGTTGAAAGATAAACTAAATAAACAAATAGAGTTGCTGATGTGAAAATGAGTGAGTAGAGATTGGAAGAATCAGAGATTGTAACTGACTCTGCAGGTCTTCATGAGCCAGTCTGCCAGTCTTTCTTTTGTTATAACTATAGCCACCCATAAGAAAAATAGGGGCCCCCACTTTGGGTATATATCAGAGGTGATTTTATTTACTCCTGTGTAGGGGGCCACTGCTAAAAAGGCAGACGGCCCAAATCAGGTGGTCATTTACTACATCTATCTGTACAGACGGACTGCTGCCCAAAGGGCAAACGGCCCCTCAGTGCAGTACAGGCTGATTTTTATACCCCTTTTGTGCTGATGTGGCAAAGCAAGCATGTACAAAAGCGGAACGTGGCTGGTTACAGGGTGGGGTTACAGTCAGGTAGTTGGCTCAGGGGGGTGCTGCCTGGCTTCTGGTGGGGGGGGCAACTGAGTAACCATGGGGACAACTTGGAAAGCTCAGTAGCTTGAGAAACTCAGTTACCTAGGAAACTTTGCTTGAGTGAGCTTCTGCCATTGTTTAGCTGGCTAGGGGGGTTGAGATAAGTTTATCATCATTGTGTTTAGACATTGCCACTATTGCTAGGGAGTCAGGGAACTCGAAGAACTTCCTTGTCAGAAACCTGTTCTCAGAATTCAACCAAAAATGGGGGTTTGAGACGGACAAGGACTCAGGCTGAAACAGTTAGGGGCCTTTAGGGGTCTTCTTGCCAGGTCGGATACTACACTTTATGATCTAATCTTTTTTATGATCCAGTCTTTATTTTACCCTTTCTGGACACCCCTTAGAAACAAAGCTTTTATACTGCTACCATATTTATCTGTGGAAAGCATATATATGGGGCTGCAAGTCTTTTTGTTAAAAATCATGTTATGAATCATAATTGCCTTCTAACTCTAACTCCTAAAGAGTAGTAGCTTTATTAACAATTAAAAATCTTGCTGTTCCGTCCATAAGCCTTTGACTTGTGCCTGCAGCACCTCCCCACCCTGTCTGTCCATCCAATGAATCACATGCACTCCAGGGATCAGCTATTCCCAAAGCTGTTTATTGTATTTGAAATTTTATAATTTAAATAAGCATTAAATAAATACTGGTACAGTCCCAGTATTGTTAAAAACCACTTAGCTTTTACCTTTTTATTTGCCTATAGATAAGATTTGAATAGTGCTCCCCTTAGGAAACACACCTCTATCTCTCCAACAAGATGAACGAACTTATTTTTTTCTCTGCAGCTCCAGGAGGTACCTTTGATGAGGCGAATGTGTTTTCATTATTATTAGTTTTAACATGTTTTAAATAACTAGATTTTCAGTACCTAGGGAGTCAGAATTTGTCATTGTCTTTGATATAACTACTTATCCTTCATTTCCTATATTAATTTCTGATATGTAGCCAATAATCAATATTTTGCACCATGAATGACCAAAACCATTACTGAAATACATGAATGACTTACTCTAGTGGATTATAAAACTCCTTTAGCAAAGGGATGAAGTCACCCATCTTCATGAATCTGGCACTTAGACATATGCTTTGCACAAAGGAGATGCTCAGTCCTTTTTTTCTTTATTCCAATAAATAAATCAGTAGTAAAATGGAGCAGGTGACACTTTTACATATATTGTTGGCTTTGACTTTGGTTGCCAGCACTCTAATGCTGTCCCTGGTTTCCCAGGACCCACAGGAGGTGAATTCCTTGTGTTGGGAATAGCTTCATTTCCGCTTATATTCTGATGACTCACATTTATATCACTAGCTCCAAATCACTCTGAGCTCTGTAGCCATGTACCTAATTCAAACTCTTTACATTCAAACGCAAAATGACCAATGTTAACCACCTATCTGTTCTTTCCTAGTATTTTTCTTAGTAAGTAGAATCACCAATTACTGAGTCACGGAGTTGAGGCACTGCACCTTCTCTTCCTAAATCCTCTGTGCACCACATCACAAAACTGATTGACAAGTTCTAAATAATTCTCAATGCCATTCTCTTTTCCTTTTCCTCCCATAATACCCCTTGGACAAATTTGTATTGTATATAATTTGGAGTAGTGCTGATACAGGATTCTAACACTCAGGGCTAGACAGGGAGCCCCCCATTCTCTAGGCCCAGGTGAGCTCAGAGGTCAGACCCCCATTTCCAGGCACAAGCAGACTGCCTTCTTCAGGACACACCCTCTGGGCTCTGATAAAATTATGAACAATGCAGCTGTGATGGTTTTTTGGGTGGTTCTTATAGAGGACTGGACACCATGCTTGCGAAGGACAGTTACTGATTCTTATCACATTAAAAGGAAATGCTGAGAACAGGACAGTCTCAAGAAGCCTAGAGACGTTTCCTGACTTGGGGGCGATCCCCCAAGTAACTCAGTGTTCTGGAATGAGATAAGGTTTGTCACTCACTAGTAAGCATGTGTTAAACATTGATGCTTAGTAGTTCTTCATGAGGGTTGTGGGGAAAGAACACGTGAGGAGAGCACGTGGCAATCCTTAAGTAGGCAGCCCTCATATGTAATTACCTGAACTCTCCACACCTGTTTATGTCAATTACCTTAACTCTCCACACCTGTTGTGTATAACCTTCATAAATAGCCATTGCAGAGGGGTCTCAGGGCTACCTTGCAACTAAGGTTAGCCCGCTTCCCATAAGCTTATACGTCTAATCTGTGTCACGCCTGGTTCCTTCCTGGGGCAACTGAGACCGGGCCATAAGGGTCCCGACAGGTTCCACCTTGGGTAGGAGCACAAACCCTAATCCCTTCTCAGGACAAAGACTGTAACGGACCAACTGCCAGCCATGTGTAATGCTCTAGACCTAAGACCCTTAGATAAAAGAGCCCACATGGAGACTCCCAAGGGAGTTCTTCAGTTCTTTCCCCCTTCCAGAAGCTCTGGTGCTTTTTACTTATTCTGTATCCCTTTCTAACTTCTAATAAAAGTCCTATCATACCACTGATCTGTGGTCTGCAGGTTCATTCTTCGAATCCCTGAGACCAAGGACCTACTGAAGAGTGAAATTCCAGTATCATATTTGAGGGCTTGTCATCCGGGATTGGAGATCTGCGGTAAGCAATGGGACCACTTACCTCTATCCTGCTTTTCTCTGTAGCTGTAATAATGGAGACTAATAATGTTGATGCCCGTTGGCCCGTAAATGTGCATATTGTGACTGCTGACCTCCAGGTCACAGACGAGAGCCTGTTGGGGGACAAACTTTCTAATTCCCCTTGGCCTCAAAAGAAGGGAATGTTAGAAGGCTTGAGAGCCAAACAAATAGAAGTAGCTCCCAGAGGTCCTGGGGCACCTAGCAATGGTTCCTACCCCATGGCACAGGAGGGCCTTTGGAAAAGTGCTCTCCCAGCTCAAACTATCTTCTCTCCTCTTCCATTGTCCCAAACTTGTCCTATTTATCTCTATAGACCTCTTCTGCTTCTCTCTCTCTCCTTGTAGTTGACATGCTTGGTTTGAACATTGGTAAAGGATTGCTTTATATACTAGTTAAATTTGTACAGGCTCATTCTGCTATTTTTCAGATGTTACAAGTGTGCTTCGGATGGTGTAGGTGTGTCATAAGGTCTTTCTTACTGCCTTTCACTGCAGAATTAAATTCAATTGGCTCTCCATATATTTGAGAAAAAGCTGAATTACGTTAACAGTTAGAGGCCAAGAAGCTATTTCCAAACAAAGAGCAAAATAATTCCTCTCTATGGCTTCTCTGGGTGACCAGGAGCCTATGAACAGAAGCCTGGGGGCAACTCCCCAAGGCAAGACTCTCCCTAAACCCTCAGCTACAGTTCAGTCTCTTGAAAATGAAGAAAGGCAGGAAAAATGACCCTGGCTATTTGATTTTTTTCTGGTATATTGGCGTAAATGGAAGAGTTCAAAGTCATCCTAGGTTTCTCTAAGACTTCGCCTAGTTGTAGCTGGTTATAATGCAAATTTTAAAGTTTATTGTTGCCTCTCCAACTTTTTGGGAAAGAAAGGGAGGTTGGAAAACACAGAATTTAAGACCTGCTTGTGATAAAAAGCCTATTTTCCTTTGTTACTGGAAATTTGGAAGAAGCTTGTAGAAACAATGAAAGGTTAAATGTGCAAACACTGCACAGTTATCTTCTCCAGGGCAGGGCTCATCTACACTTTGATTGATACTCTGGAGCAGGTGCAGAAAGGGACAGAAATTGCATCAGGTGGGACCAGGCTCCCTGATACATGATTTCTCGGGCTGTGCTGCCAGCAAGTAGTAAGCACAGAAGAACCAGCCAGTACTAAGCACTACACCCATAAGAATGGCTAATTCCAGACAAGCGCAGGGCCTGAGGAGGCCACTGTCCTCAGGTATTCTTCCTCAAGCATTGGAAGGGCGCTTCCTTTTTTTTGGCCAGAAAACTTCTTGGGTTGGTCAGAGGATGCTTTGACAACCCAGGAATACAGGGTGGGATTGATTAATACGCTGGATGTTTGTTATTTCCCACAGATGGGTAATGTTCTCTCTCTGAGAACACCCAGGTAACAAGTTCTCTTGCCAAGAGAACTGTCATCAGGTGGGACTAGGCTCCTAGATACCTGGTATTTTGGCCTGTGCTGCTGGAACACCCCGCTGGGCTGTATTCTGAAGCCCTGGGACATGTTTGATCCCCAGATGCTGAAAAGAATGTATGTTTTCTTCCAGGCCTGGCCTCAGTATCAACTCTCCACTGGTGAACAATGGCCTGGCCTCGGTATCAACTCTCCACGGGTGAACAATGGCCCCCATAGGGTACTTTAAATTATGATACCATTTTTCAGTTACTTTTTGTAAACAAAAAGAAAAGTGGTCTGAAGTGCCATATGTGCAAGCTTTCTTTTTCCTCAGGGACAACCCCCAACTGTGTAAGGCCTGTCAGATAGATTCAGCTCTCCTGGCTGTAGTGACTTCCCCAAATGATCAGGGATTCCCAAGAAAGACGCTGTCACCACCTAATTCAAACCCAGTATCTACTTCTCCCACACCTTCCTCCATGTGTTCAGAAAACCCCAGGAGGGAGTCTGTCCCAAGTGTTTTTTCTGGTCCTACTGGGACCCCCACAAGACAACCATATCCTTATTTGTGTCCCTTGGTTGAGACTGCAGGTGGTGAAAGAGGAAGTGCTTGAGTATACACTCCATTTTCTTTGGCAGATTTGAAGCAAATTAAGGTTGATTTGGGAAAATTTGCTAACGATCCTGACAAGTGCACAGATGTTCTCCAGGGGTTAGGACAAAGCTTTGACCTCTCTTGGAGAGATGTAATGCTACCACTAGATCAAACTTTAACTTTTAATGAGAAAAATGAAGTCTTGGAGGAAGCTAGAAAGTGGGGTGACTTGTGGTTCATGTCCAATACTGATGGCAGTGTATCTCCTGAGGAAAGGGACAGATACCCCACAGGAAGACAGGCAGTTCCCTTTGAGGATCCTGAATGGGACCCTGAAAAACAAGGTGACTGGCATAAACATTTTCTAACACGTATCCTGGAAGGTTTATATCAATCCAAGAAAAAACCTATGAGCTATTCTAAATTTTCTACCATTTACCAGGAATAAAATGGGAGTCCCTCAGCTTTTCTTGAGCAGCTTAGGGAGGCGATGAGAAAGCACACTCAGTTGATACCAGATTCCTTAGAGGGCCAAATTAATTTAAAAGATAAATTTATTACTTAGGCAGCCCCAGACATTCAAAGACAACTCCAGAAATTGGCTCTAGGCCCAGATCATAACCTGGACAATCTTCTTAAAATGGCCACTGTGGTCTTTTATAATAGAGATCAGGAGGAAGAGAAGGAAAAAGAGAGAAGGGATTTTAAAAAAGAATGACAGCTCTAGTAATGGCACTCCAACAAACAGGCACCATTCAGGGGCAGAGGGAAACTGGAGGAGCTAAGAATAAATGCTTCCGATGTGGTTAGAATGGCCACTTCAGGGAAGACTCCTTCTAGCAGAACTGCCTGCCAGGCAAGCCACCTTGCCCCTGTCCAGAATGCAAGGGTGAACACTGGAGAGTAGCCTGTCCCCAGAGGCAAAGGCCTCCTGGGACAATGATTCCATCAGCACCCAAACTGGAGTGAGGGTGCCCGGGCAGATCCTCATGGCTCCAGCTTGTGTCATAACCCCTCAAGAGCCCCAAGTTTGCCTCATAGTGGACAGCCAGGAGACAGAATTTCTTCTGGACACTGGAGCAACCTTTTCTGTACTTCTTTCTATTCCTGATCTTTTATCCCTCAAATCTATAACTATACAGGGAGTGTCTGGAAAGCCGGTTACCAAATTTTTCTCTTAGCCTTTAAGCTGCAAGTAGGGTGGCTGGCAGTTCTCTCAATGCCTTCCTAATCATGCCTGAAAGTCCTGCTCCCCTTTTGGGAAGGGACATACTAACTAAAGTGGGAACAACCATTTTTATGAATATGGGACAGGAACCTATACTATGCCTTCCCTTATTAGGAACAGAAAATACCAAAAGGGGCTACCGAGGGACAGGTGGGAAGAGCAAGCTATGCTCAACCAGTCCAAATTAAGTTAAAGAATCCCGCCATCTATCCCAATCAAAAGCAATATCCTCTAAAAGCAAATACTAAGAAGGGACTACTACTCATAATACAGAATCTAAAGCAATAAAAATTATTGATACCTTGCAATAGCCCTTGTAACACTCCTATTCTAGAGAGTGCCAAAGCTAAATGGAACTTGGAGACTAGTCCAAGACCTCCGCACTATAAATGAAGTGGTCATTCCTTTCTATCCTGTAGTTCCCAATCCCTATACGTTTTTATCTCAGATCCCTGTAACAGCTGCCTGTTTCACAGTCCTAGACTTAAAAGATGCCTTCTTTTGCATTCCTCTTCATAAAAACTCCGATACCTTTTAGCTTTTGAAGACCCCTCTGACTCCAACACCCAGCTCACATGGACTGTATTACCCCAGGGATTTAGGGACAACCCTCACTTGTTTGGACAAGCCCTAGCCAGACTTGAGTCATTTTTCATATCCTACAATGACTCTTATTCAGTATGTAGATGACATTCTTTTGCGAGCCCCAGATGCACAAATGTCACAAAGCTACCCAAGCTCTAGTAAACTTTCTAGCTGATTGTGGGCACCAAGTTTCCAAGCTAAAGCGCAATTATGTGTACCTAAAGTTCACTATTTAGGTCTCCAGTTTTCACAGAGGAAGAGGATCTTGAGCAAAGAAAGAATAAGACCAATATTGGTTCACACTAAACTTCAAACTCTCAAACAACATTAAGGCTTCTTAGAAATCACAGGTTTTTACAGACTCTGGAAAGCCACCGTGGTGCGATAAAGGTGAAGGCTCGCACTCTCACTGGCTGAGGGGGGATCCCGAGGCCTCTGCAGTCCGCCGAGGGCACACCACTGGCCTGTCTTGCCGTCATGCCAAGGAGGTGGAGCACAAGCGCACAGGTTAGAAATCTAACATGTGTGCCAGTCTGGGGCTTGCACAACTCTTTCCTCTAATTCACCTTCCCTAACCCCAAGGTTGCTTTTCTGTTATCTTGTCTTCTACAGCTGTTAAAGTTATGGGAATAGATTCCTGGATACATCATTCACAAGTAAAATCCTGGAACCCCCCCACCTTCTACGCAAGCAGACCAAGAAGAGAATCAACTACAGTCCACCTACACTTGTGAACCTGAAGATTTGAAATTAGTATTTAGAAGACAGCAAGAAAAGTGTTAATACAGTTTTCTCTCAAAATCAACCCCTCCTCTCACTGTTCTAATCTTGCCTTTGAATGTGTTTTAGAGATAATATCTTCAAAACACAAACTGTGAAAAGGGTTCCAGCCCAGACCTGACTCTATTGTGGACCCCTGGATCACCGCTCACCTGAAGAGACCCTAACTGTCCCCTTCTGTTGATACAGGGTTCCTTCATTCCAGCCTGGACAAGGGACCCCAAATTTCTGGGCCTGGGCAATTTCATGAAGAGAATACACTAACATTTTACCCCAACCTAGAAGAATCAACCTAAATTTCCATTGACTGAACCCTGGATCAACCTCCTCCAGGGAACCTCTAACTGATTCCCCAAGATCAATATTGGTTCACACTAGACTTCAAACTCTCAAGCAGCTTCAAGTCTTCTTAGGGATTACAGGCTTTTAGACTCTGGAAAGTCACCATGGTGCAGTGAATGTGAAAGCCAGTGCTCTCACCAGCTGAGGCGGGATCCTGAGGCCTCTCCAGTCCCCATATCACCGTCCATCTTCAGCAGGAAGCAGTTTGGGGCGGTCAGTGCCCATTTTCCCTAACAGCAGTTAGAGCTTCTATTCGGAAAGGGAGGATTGATACAGGGTCCACCACTTGGGGCTAGAAAGGAAGCCCCCCTTTCTCTAGACCCAGGTGAGTTCAGAGGTCAGACTCCTATTTCCAGGCACAAGCAGACTTCCTTCTTGGGGTCACACTCTCTGGGCTCTGATAAGATCGTGAACAAAGGAGCCTGTGATGGTTTTTTGGGTGGTTCCACCTTGGGCACGAGCATACACCCTAATCCCTTCTCAGGGACAAAGACTGTAAAGGACCAACTCCCAGCCATGTGTAATCCTCTAGACCTAAGACCCCTAGATAAAGGAGCCCACGTGGAGACTCCTGAGGGAGTTTTTCAGTTCTTTCCCCGTCCAGAAGCTCTGGTGCTTTTTACTTCTTCTGTATCCCTTTTTAACTTCTTTTTTTTTTTTTTGCAGTTTTTTTGGCCAGGGCTGGGTTCGAAGCCGCCACCTCCAGCATATGGGGCCAGTGCCCTACTACTTTGAGCCATGGGCGCTGTCCCCCTTTCTAACTTCTAATAAAATTCCTATCTTACCACTGATCTATGGTCCATGAGTTCATACTTCGAATCCCCGAGACCAAGGACCTACTGAAGAACGAAATTCTGGGATCGGTGCCATCTTTCTAGCTAGTTCACCTTCATCTCATCTGCTCCTGGCTTCCCCCTTCATCCTACCAGATCCATCCTACATACACACACACACAGACACTGAGCCCATTCATATTGTGGGGAGTTCTTTCTTGAGAAAATCATATACCCAAGGAGGTGCCTGTGGCTCAAAGGAGTAGGCTGCAAGCCCCATATACCAGAGGTGGCAGGTTCAAACCCAGCCCTGGCCAAAACCTGCAAAAAAAAAAAAAAAAAAATCATATACCCAGCTGAATATGCTCCCATAAACTCCTCTTGACTTCTCTCCCCAAACTTGCTTATAGGCAAGGGTCTCTAATGGTCAAAAGGTATTACTGTTGAGATTTCTCAAGAGAACATGGCACTTTCCTGAAGGAAGCTCACCGATCTGGGGACTAGAAGACCCTCAGAGGCAGTCCCCATTTGTTTTGGAGCACATTGAGTAGAAAAGCCTCAATCCACCCTTACTAGCTACTTCATTTTGAGAAAATGGATTTTTAGTCCATAAAGGTAGGAAGAATTTCTACCCTTTCAGGTTTCTAGAATTTCAGTATAATGAAATAAATAACATGAAAATTAAAGGAGTAACGGGTTCAAATAATTGTTTCATAAATGAATGGTAGTGGGAAAGCATGTGATTTGGGAAAGATAGATCCTGTAGTACTTTTCGACCACATTATAGAAACTAATTATAGTTTTCCTTATATCTGTTTTTTTTTTTTTTTTCCAAAAAGTTTAGTTTTGAAGATACTGGGAGATGGAATAAGTGAATTCTAATTGAAACAAATATTAGAGAAAAGTGAAATTGCTCTGAAAGTTAAATGGGAAAAATAATCATTACCCAGTCTTTTGCTGCAAAGTTTTTACCTTTGTGGTCACAAAGGGAAGTCCTATTGTCCTGAAATCATGCATTACTATACTGACAAAGACCTTGGTTCCAAGACAATTACATACTCTCTCAGGAGTCCATCACCAAGTGATAATGAGGTGTGAACACATTCCTCAGAAACCACAGACATGCCAAAAGGGCAATTTAACACCTCTTCAAAAGATAGATGAGATATGAATTATTCATAATGAGCTCAGGCCAGACTCTGTGCACCAGCCGAGTTGCTACATGGACGGGAGTGCTGCGATCCCACCTGAAATTTGAGTGTCTGCTCCTCAGGCAAAGGTCACAATCTTTAATCTATTTATTCCGTTTATAGCAGATTGCTAAGAGAGTTCTCTCTTTCTCTCCTTTCATTATTACCTTTATTCTAGCTAGGGTTTCTCTTAGTTGCGTGTGTGAGAATGTGTCTTGTGCACACTTTATGTGGACTTTACACACACACACGTGAATGTGTGCAGAGAGGGTGTCCAAATGTATATGTATTTAAAAAAAAGAAAAGTATTAAATTTGTAATATGTCACATTTGACTTCTGCAATTACAAGTAGTATTCAACTTCACTTGAATTCATCTTTTGTTAGTGGTGTGTATTGAGTATTACAATTTTAATAGTTTTTTTCCTTTCTTAAAATGTGTTACTTTTTTTAGCACCCTGTATTTATTTATTTTTTTCTTTTTATCATTTTTAGTGGTAAGATAGTATTTTTATTAGATAGAAAGGAATACAGAATAAGTAAAAAGCACCAGAGCTTCTGGAAGTGGGAAAGAACTAACTGGCACCCTCTTTATATGTAGTGTGTGTGAACACTTGACCCACATATTAGTAACCATTTTTTGCTCTGTGCTTTCTTTCATTCTTTATGTCTGCCTGTCGCATGCTCTTTTGTCATAAATTCAGTATACAAGAGGATGATGCTATTGAGTTAAAACAAGACTCTTCATTTCTACCAGCCTGGCTGGGTTATGTCAGAATTCACCTACAGGGCCATGGAAGAAGCTACAGCTGGCTGTGAGGTAGCTGAGAGTTACAATATCTCGTGGCCTGGACCCACTTCCACGAGGAAGGCGTCCCTTCTCTAAACCAGTGTTTGTCAAGCAATTTTACGGAATTCCAACAGTGCTGTGAAAATTTAAATTCTTAAGGTTCTTTTTCAAGTGAAGAACTATTTTAGATAATTATGTAAAATTATTCTCTTACTTCATCAGTAACTTTCCAGAATAGAAAATTCTATTTTCTTATCCCTTCAAATCATGTACTTATCTTGCGTGGCATCTTTTCTTTTGCAAAGCTGATAAATAGGATAGACTACATATTGAAAGTTTATAAGTACTACTAGAAGAACTTTCATGTTTCTTTTACTTGGGTCTGACTGTTATAAAAAATTCTGGAGTACACATTAAGCAAAACATTTTACCTTTAGTAATATGTAAAATTGAACAGCACTTTTTTCTTTTTAGACACATTATTTTAATGCTGTTATATTGCACCAAATTCATTTTGAAATGCTCGAATTTAAGCTATCTTTTATAAAATAGGTAGATACAGAAAGAAGATATGAAAATAATAGCTTAGTGACATAATGAACTCCCACTCAAATGAGAAATGCAAGCATGTGTTGCTACGCTCAGAGCTACTTTTGATCAAGGACGTCTGACTGGGGGACCTTCTGATTTGAAGATTATTCTTTTTTAAGCACCAAAGGAGGGAAGAACACTTCATCTTTCTCAGCTGCACCACTTTTAATAAAAGAACTTCTCTTTAAAATTTGAATTCAATCAAAAGGCAGCATTCGAGGATCTAGAAAGCCACATGTGACCCTAAGGCGGCAGATTCCCCAACCTTCCAATTAAAGACATCATCAATTTTAAGGAACACGATCATTCAAACAGAAAACTGAGGAGGGAAACATGAACCACTATCAACTAAATACACATGGCAGTTACATTAAACATTCAGACTTCTGAAAATGTTCTTTAGTGAGAAAATATGAATCTTAAAATTAGGAATATTGAGATATGCTAGAAGTTTGCCTATTTTATTGATTTTCCATTTTAAAAAGAATGAATTATTTATGATCGTTTTTAAATCACATGTGTTATTTTTTATTTAAAATTTTTAAAGATATTATTTCAACAATATTTTTTACTTTTTAATGTTTCCTTGACTTTTCTTCTTTCTAATCTTTCTTAAATGGTAGATTCTTTAATTGATTAATTTGCATTCATTTTTGTTTAATTAAGAAAACAGCTAAGAATAAATGCTGCATTTGAGTAAACTATTTCCTGAATTGTAAAAGTTTTGACATAAAGCATCTTTACTGCTCTCTTGTATTCATTTATTTATACATTTGTTTAAAACAATTGGTGTTCATATTCCACAAGGCAGGCACTGTTTGGAATAATGTGAGAAGCAGAAATGAGATTTGACAGGCAGTCTAACAGGGCATATAGCTATTAAAGGAATTGTCACACGAAATATGTAAAATTGAAAATGCAATGTGTTACAAAGCAGAAACGCATGGTGCTTGGAGGCCACTATGTATTAAAATGTACCCATGGGATTTAATTTATGGAGGTGCCTAAGTGATGACACAGAAAGGAAGGCCCAACTGAAAGAAGAACCAGCTGCATTCATCCTGGGGGCAGGGCACAGGTGCAGGGACCTGGGGAGACTCCCAAGAGGGCAAGTGAGGGAGAGGGCAGCCAGAGCATTCCCATTGTTCTCCAAAGGAAACAGGGTAGGGCAGGGGAACTGCTTCAGAAATGTCTCCTTCCAATAATATTGGTGGCCTGTGGGCTATAAGGGTGGTCTCTCACCCCTGGGTTGATTTAGATTGATTTTGATTTTCCTTGACAGATTTCCTGATATTAAACTATTCATTTTTTGAATATTCTTTCAACTATCTGCTGTCGCATACACATAATCCAAATATGTTATTAATGATTTAAATTCTAAAAGTAAAGTGGGCCTAAGATTTTCTATTTTCTTTTTTTAAACATCAGTGTGATACTACCCAAGGTGTAAGAAATAGAATTAACTGCATAACTGACAGCAACATTTTTTGAAATACAAGGAAGGGTTCATAGTAAGTTGGAAAACAGTAAACCTTAGAAGAAATTGCTTGTGTGTGTGTATACAAATGTATATACATGTACACATATATGTATATGTGTGTGTGTGTGTCAAATGAAGATCGTTAACATTTTAATTGCTTTGAACTTTTTTGTCTACTAATATGTGTTCAAAAACAATGATTTGCATTTTATTATTATTTGGGAGTATGTCTACTTTTTTGTAGTTCTGAAAGTTTTAAAGTTTTATATTCTTGATGGTTTCTATATTCTGTTTATTTCTTGAGTAGTCTTTCCAGGTTTTTCTCTTATTAATCTACTTTTTACAATGTTTTGTTTTAACTTTGCCTTTTGTGTTATCACTTTTTAGCATGGTTATTCTTTTTGTTTAATTATTTTCTTTCCTCATTTTTATTATGACTTTGCTTCATTCTTTGGGGCTGATTTTGTAGTTCATATTCTAGTTTTTATGTTTAAAAATTTGGTTATTACTTTTTTAATTCGATTTTTTTTCTGACAAATGTATTTAAAGTTTTATATTTCACTTTAAAAACTGCTTTAATTCTGCATTTTGTGTTCCTTTTTTCTTTTTTTTATTTTTTAATAATTTTATTAAATCATAATTGTGTACATTGGTGCAATCATAGGGCAGAATGTGCTTCATATACAATCAGAAACATTTTGATCGTACTATGAGAGATAGCCCTCATAGCATTTTCTTAATCACTATATAAAGA